>JAECZD010000129.1:0-47524 GCA_024349325.1 Pogonomyrmex californicus | reverse complement strand
CATGACACCATAGAAATCGCCGTACACTACTGCCACCAACGTCTATAATTGCGTTGTGGAACTACAAATCACATCTATTTTGCGACACTACCGATAAAATCATGTCTCGTGAAATAGATGCGGTGCAAGTCCATGCTACATCGACAAATTTTAGATGAGAATGTATATATAATATATATATATATATATATATATATATATATATATATATATTTACGTTCGCGTAATTTTTCTTTTATTATAAACTAAAGTTAGTATTGATTAACATTGACATAAATATATACATTCATCAACATATTAATTTTTTATGTAATTTCTTATTACATGTAGACGATTTTTTTCTTCAAAGTTGACTTAACTTCCTATATAAAAAAAAAATGCGAAAATTATCCTTTTAATTATTTTTCATCTTCGCATTACTATTATATTATTTTTTTATATCAAATAAAAATTTTATAAAAGAAAGAAACTAATATGAACTAATATCCCAGTGAGAAATATTAATGGAATCGACGTCGAATTGACATCGAATCGATGATTTTCTTTTATTATAGACTAAAGTATTGATTAACATTGACAAAAATATATACATTTATCAATGTATTAATTTTTTATATATTTATATATATGTAACATATAAAAAAGATTTTCTCCGAATAAAAACATTGTTCGTATAAGAACATATACAGGGTGTCCCAAAAAAAATGGCCAAGCGGTCATATGCAGGTAGAGCAGACTAAACTGAGTCGAAAGTCCTGTACTATTTTACAATTTTCGCAATAGTTAACGAGTTATTAATTTATGAAAATAGTCAAATTACAAGAACGCGATGAGATAAAACCGCCCCGTGAGACACGCATTCGCCGTTGCTAGGCACGCGTGGAGCACACTAGGCGCACCTAACATACGTAGATGAAAGCGTAACCAATGCCGTTTGCAATCAACAATTCCACGCGTGCCTAGCGACGGCGAACGCGTGTCTCACTGGGCGGTCCTATCTCATCGCGCGTTTACAATTTGACTATTTTCATTAATAACTTGTTAACTATTGCGAAAATCGCAAAATAAGAAGGGAGGGTGTCACGATGGGGCCCGAACCAGTCGTGAAAACTCATAATTATTTTGCGAAAAAATATCACCTCACCCAGGAATCGAACCTGGATCTCCTGCTTACCGGGCAGGCATCTTATCCCTTTGACTACCGAGACATGTGATGATACTTATCGCAAATAATGTATTTAAAATAACACCTTAACAATACAATAATACATATATATATACGTATATTACAATATACATATATACATTCTTTCGAATCCCCACGACCGGTACTCCAGAGAGATGATGGTCCTATTCTCTCGATGGATGCAGGTCGGACTGCAACGGCGACACCCTCCAACGCCATTGGCAAATATACAAATAATCCTCCTAGAGCACGACAGGAGAGATTGCATCAAGCATGGGTCGAGCCCCCGAAGTACAGGACTCGACTCAGTTTAGTCTGTTCTATCTGCATATGACCGCTTGGCCATTTTTTGGGACACCCTGTATATAAAGATATATAAATATATATTATTATATAAAAAAATTTGTCCATATCTCAGCGAGAAAGGATAATGGATGGAATAATCTCCTTTTTCATATGTTCATCTACAATGAGGAGCATAAATAAGATCCTTTTTCGGTGTAGCTAGGAGTAGATGAGCGCATCATCCGTGGATTGTCGTTGCACCTACTTTTCGAGGATCAGCATCAAAGACCGAATCTCAGTTTCTGCATATTGCCCGCACGTAAAAGACTTTAATTATTCATGCAGTTATCACTTACATACAATATAAAAATTATATTTTAATTAAAATATAATAATTATATTTTAATTATAATTGTTATACTATACATTTGTATTATTATTCTCCTATTATTATTTCAGTAAATACAAACTATAAAAGTAATATTTCAAATATTAACATATAATCACTAAAATTTTTTTATGTCAATTATTTGCTAAATGTTTGAAATATTATTTTTATAGTTTGTGTGTATTGGATAATATGAGAATAATAATACAGATGTATAAAATAATAATTATAATTAAAATATAATTATTATATTATATGTAAATGATAATTGCAATAATAATTGTATTAAAATCTTTTACGTGCGGACAATGGTATATGCAGAAACTGAGATGCGTTCGGTTTTTAACGCTGGACCCCGGAAAGTAGCAATGATAATTCACGGATGATGCGCTCATCTCCTAGCTACACTGAAAAAGGACCTCATTTATGTTCCTCATTGTATACTATGCGACAATGATTCGCGTGATCCCGCCGGAGCTTTAACTTATCTCTGCCTGATTTACTCAGGCAGGATCGATAACATCGATAATGTTGAAGAAAATTGAAATTAAGATAATTAACAATACATAGATATAAGCCGAGTAACTAACAAACTACAACGCGAAATATGGCATTTCCTCGGCAAGCAGGATCTTGGTTGCTAAAGTCTTTTTAATATGAAATAAATTCAATTAATTATATTACCCACCATGTGCCGCTTTGGTTTAGCAGACTTTCAACGTAATGGTTCTATAAATAAAAAAAAGGGGATTTTAATCGATATCAATAATATTGATCATCGAATTATTATAGAACCACTACGTTGAAAGCTAAACCAAAGCGGCACGTGGTGGGTGATATAATTAATTGAATTTATTTCATATTAAAAAGACTTTAGCAACCAAGATCCTGCTTGCCGAGGAAATGCCATGTTTCGCGTTGTAGTAAGATAATTAAGTAATTTATTAAAATTAATAATAAGTTTCTCAAAGATATTCTTTTATTAGAAATAAATTTATGCGTATCCGAATAATCGATCTAGTATTCTTGTACAATTACTTGCTGTTATCGTCTTTCCAACGAATTGCTCAAATTTTCATTTCCATTATTTAACTATTTATTACAATCTATTGTTTATATCTATTTGAATAAATGTTTAATTCAAAACGCATATATTACAAATTATATATTTATACAGATAAATATATAATTCGTAAAGATGCATTGACCTGTAACATGACGGAGATATAATTCATGCATTTTTTAAATTAGAAAAAGAAAGAAAGATGAAACAAATAAAAAATTAGTTATTATTTTTATTATTTATTATTGCATGTGTTCCTTTCGATATGCACCTTTCCGAAGCGCGCGCACGCGTTCAGCATTATCGACGTTATCGATCCTGCCTAAGTCAGGCCGATAAATTAGAGCCCCGGCGGGACCACGCGAATCATTGTCGCGTAGTGTACATATGTATATCTGTCCTCTGCCCGACGCTAGCCGAAATTCGGCGCGATTCGGCGGGAGCACGTATACAGGCTGCTCGCTTGTATGGCATGTTGTAAGCTTCTTAAATCTAACAGTTCTGTACTGAGTGATACTTCAAGAATAATAGCAATCGTCGAAATATAAAGCGACTATTCGTTACGTTTCTAATGTTAAGAGTCGGCAGAAGAGACTATGGAGATCTTCATCGGAAATAAATTCCTTTTCACCCATATTATGACCAAAATGCTACAAAAAAAGCTATATAATTATGATATTTATAATCAGAATATTTGCCTGAAAGCTACAACGATTTTTGTAAGAAAATGTGTGAAAATAAATAATTCATTTATGCGTAAATAGATTTGCACTATAGGACAATAAGGTACAAATATTTTCATCTATTGTAAATTTTTTTTTAAGAGCCAAATTGCAAAATCCGGCTCTGTAGAAGTCATAATTTTAAAAAATAGAAAAAGATTCATGGCAGAATATTGCTTTTACGAAATAATATATGGGTGTACTCAAATATATATCTGCACTGTAAATAAGGAGTAGATAGTTACATTTATTTTAATTATTTAAGAGCTAAATTGCAAAATTGGCTCTATAGGTAGCTTCGTAATTGTAAAAGAAATTATCTTAACAAAGTTTCATGATGAAACATCGTTACTATAAGACAAAATATAATTGAGTACAGATACATATCTACATTGTAAATAAGGAGTAGATAATCATTTTAGATCAAGTCGGAGTTAGCCCGTCACTCCCGACCCTTAACCGATAGTGTCAGTGAAACGTACCATCCTTATAGATTTCTTCATTAATAGTTCGTAGTGATTCGAATCATATGGATTAGTATGCAGACTTTGTGCAAAGTAATATCTATATTACCTGATTAATACAGATAAAATTATCTTCTGGGAAAAATTGAAAATAACGAATCATGTTCATAAATTTTGCTAATTAAATCGTCGATTAATTGGGACAAATTAATTCAGATTTAATCAAAAGACAAAGTATAAATCAGACGTTGAAACAAAATAATACTCTTTGTTATTTAACAGCAAATATCTGTACAAGTTAGGCACTCGCATGTCAGAATCATTCATACAAAGGTTCATATACATAAGTCTTGTACATTGGATGTGTTATATCGATTAAAAACCTAACTCTAGGGGCATACATTGTCATGTATGGTTATAATGCTTGTAAAATAAGTGTGTGTGTGTGTGTGTGTGTGTGTGTGGGTGGGTGGGTGGCACGCGCATGTGTGTAATAAAACATAACATAATGCAAATGCAGAGAATGTACGATGAATAGATGTACAATAAATAGCAAAGATCATTGCAGAGAGTCAAAGGGCACATGGCGTCGTTAAAACCTACTATTTACACAAGTTGTTATATCAAAATATATGATCATTCTTAGACAATATATTAGTCATTCTAATAAAAAATATTCTCATTAGAAGATAACGTCACGCCAGAGATTTCGTCGACGATGAAATCCCGAATTTTTACACCTCGTCGGAAGCGAGCGTTTCCTTGCTATCAGGAGAAGTCGACTTTTCTTTTCTTTCTTCTTCCTTCATTTGAAGAGCGACCGCCGATTCGAGTACTCGTATCCTTCCCTCGTGTTTTACGATCACTGCTTTTAACTTTCTTATCTCTTCTCTGCATTCTTTCAATAATTCCTCCTACAATCACACAAATTTATTAAATCATTCATCTAGTCAAAAAAATGGAGATGATGAATCCTTGATACGTACGCAAGCTCCTGGTGAAATCTGCATAGCATTTTGCGCATTAGATGCAACTTTCGCGCCTTTGCTCAATATATTAGATTTCTTTTGTACTTTAAGTTCGTTCTTAGAAGCGGATGGCTGATAACCATCCCTGAGAGATATCAGCACAGGCTCCGCATCAGTACCTGCCTCCCATTCTTCTGCCGAGATCGCAGCGGTATCACCGGGAGTATCGGGATATAAATCTTCTTGGAAGAGCTCAGACTGAAAACATAATTATAGAACAATCAACTTCCTTACTTCTCGGTTTCTACCTTCAAGGCAACTCTTTCTTACTTACCTTTCTCGGCACAGTCATAGATACTACTTGGCAAAAGCCTGAATTATTTAATCGATAGAATCTGGTTATTTCACAGCTATTAACATCACAGCCCCGTTTTGGCATCATTCCTATACCTCGTTGAGGATCAGGAGTTTGAAACGTATTGATGTAATGAACAAATGGTGGTTCGGGTGTAATTTCGAAATATCGAATCACAGAATCACCTTTCCCACACAAGTATATTAAATTTGTATCAGGATCATATAAAGGGAACATAACTCCATTGCTCGTATCTAATTCTACCATAACTATGGGCTCGCCCAACATATCGGGAGCACGTAATGAATATTGTCTTTCTGACATCTTACTAAAACCCGTTGTAAAAATTAAGCCACCCCTGAAAATATACAAGCAACTTTAATTAATATGAAGATTTTGCCGATATTCAATATGACAATCATTTGTTATTTAGTATGTTAAGCTTTTTATACAGATATACATACATATTGTGATAAAAAAATATATTTACATCGCATACATTATTCTGCAATATCTCATCATTTTTGCACATAGAAAGTAATCATCAAAACTTTTTTACATCCACCTTATTACCACTTTATTTTCCTATCGAGCTAGTATCTTTTATGACAATTCTCATATTACCAAAAAAAAAAACATATATATTACAATATAAAAAATATCACAATTATAATATACAAATTATATAGCTCACATAATTTTTTGCTTAAATATAAATATAAATTTTGACGAATTCTTTCTGTCATAAGCATAGATGTAAAGAATTATTGTTTTAATAAAGATATTTCCATTGATTTTGTTGTAACTTATATAATTATTTAAGCATTCTAACATTTGAATTAATAACTTAGTACACAATACTTACTGCAATATCTACGGAGAATTATAGAGCACACACATCTTGACATTCGTATATATTAAGTTGGCATCTTCGTCATGTCGAAAATTCAGTCTCCCGGTTTTTCCATTAAAAATTACAGAATCTTGCACTACACAAACCGGAAATATAAGATGATAAAAATAAGTGAACTCTTATATACGTAAATATATTTATCTTATAAAACATTCGCGAAAAGAAGTATCATATACACATCGATGCGAATATATATAGTCACGTCAAGTTATTAGTCCAAAATGATATAAAAAAAAGGAAAGAAATAACAATATAGAAAGGAAGAGCTTCGATATTGTGGCTATATCTAAGAATTATCTACAAAACAATTTCTGCTTTCTTATGTCATCATATGTGTCATCACATACATTGAATTATTATTAATATATATTTGTGTAAAAAGGTGGATGTATATATTTTTTGATGATTATATTTTATAAACATATTTTAGATTATTCTTTTACAAATAGTCTTTAATTAAATTTAAATACCTATTAATATAAAAAGTAAAGAAGTTATATTTTTTTACAATATTATTCACACATTCCTTTATCTGGTATTTATGTATTTTCTACATCCACACTCTCATGCAATTCACTCGTTAGTTTAATACACTCTTCCTCCATAAAATCATAGTCATAAAAATTTGTTATTTTGACGTTCAAATATTGACAAGCACTTTGAATTATATCATGTATATGTAAAGAAGTTAGAAAAATTGTGAGAAAAATCGTGTGTTGTTTCATCATTTTTATGTTAATGTATTTCAATTAATTCTCTCTTAAATAAAAGAGAGAATTAAATGTTCAACATTTATATTAAAAAATGATGTAGTGATATCTATTTGCATAATGTATTATATTTGTAAAATGAGATTGACACAATCGGAAATATATGCCTAGTTTATAAAAGTTTGTCATTCATTGCTCTAATAATTAATGAAGTAAAATTTATTTTAAAAGATTTAATCTATATGTTTTCAAAACATATCTATTCCTTTTTCTTTCTTCTCTTATTGCATCAATCTCTTTACATATAACATACAAATACATAATGTACAATAAAAGAAAATGATAAAAGAGAATGTAATACATGGAGCACATACCTAAGAAAGATGGCACGAGTCGCTTTACTTCCCTCGTGCGCTATAGCTTCTTCTAATATTTCGCCCGACCTTGGATCCAGGATTCTAATTTTTTTATCTTTGCATGTAGTAACTATTCGAGATCCATCCCAATTCCAGCATGCCGAATAAACCACATCTGGATGGCAGTCGATACGTACGAGAGCTTCTCCCGTACCGACGTTCCAAATGATAACAAGATTGTCTGAGCCAGCTGTGAGCAACACATTTAACGCAGAGGGATGCCATAGCACTAGACCGACTCTACGTTGATGTAGTTGTAGATCTACTATCGATTCAGTCAATGTCCTAGAGATACCTCCATCTGATATCTGCCATACTTTGACGACACAATCTTCGGAACCAGAAGCTATAACATTATCATTATGAGGACACCATGCAATGTCTAATACAGGTCCTTTGTGTCCACCTACTAAAGGATAGTCTGCCGGAATTCTTCCTACCTACAAATGTATTACAATAGAAATCAGCTGTCCCCAATTATGGCGGGGACAAGGAACTTAAAATGGGTATTGCAAACTGTTATTTGGAGAGCTCTCTGCCATTATTACTATGCCATTGAAATTATATATACAGATGATATGCCAATCCAACTATATAGCCAATGAAACAAGAGAAACTCGATGAAATTAGGGCAAGCAGAAATATGAGAGATAAAGAGAAAAAAGAAAAGTAGGAGAGAAAAGGGGAGAGTTCACCTTATTGTGCGGCAAAACGATGAAGGCACCACCACCCGCCGATTCTACGATGATAGCAAGAAACTTGGGATTCACGGCGCAGAATGTCGAGTCCCACGATGACTTGGAAACTCTGATGTTGTCGTAACATTGCTCGCGCTTCAGAGGAGTTCCGTACACGTGGCGGAATTTGCTGGTGCGCACCACGCGGAAAGACATGTCTGCACCTGTTTAGGAAAACACGCGAAAAGAAAGACACGGTGACAATAGCACGCAGAAAATGCACAGGTCCTCCGATGTGCGCGCCGGTTCTCTTTTATCGCGATTATTTTTAATAAATTATCGTTGTACACACGTCCACGATATGGGTGTGGGCGTCGCATGAAACATCCTCTTTATAAATAGATTCTCTCTCTCTCTCTCTCTCTCTCTCTCTCTCTATCCCTTCGTATGGGGACGAATGGATACGGCCGCAATGATATATCTTGAATGCTCAGTTGCCTTCCGTCATGTGCATGTACGTGTTTTCAACGTGACGACCGTAGCATGCGTAATGAACAGTTTTGCTTATGCGGTGAGCAGACGGAGACCAAGGAAGAGAGAGAGAGAGTGGGAAAGGGAGGCGAGGGAGGGAGGGAATGAGAGAGAGAGAGAGAGATTCCCGCGCTCCTTACATGGTGCATCGAAAAATGATTTCGATTTACCGAAATAGACGAGGTCGCGCGAGCGCGGCCGCACCCGACGAGTGAGAGAAATAGAGACAGCAAGAGAGGTCGTGATTCACGAATGATTTGAAATAATATATGGTGTGTATACGTGTCACTCTCATTCGACTCATTCTCTGAGATTGATGAGAAAAAGAGGGGGAAGGGAGGTTTCGTATCTGTAACAAGGGCAAAAGATTCGAAAATCGCAGTGGATTCTTGCGACTCCTTCGACGAAGAGATTCTTTTTCTCTTTCCGTGACGAAAAATAAGCGACCCGATAAGCTTTACGATCATCATCATTATCCGACCGCGTTATCGCAGCGCACTATCTCACGCATTTTCAAGGTGCGTGAGTACCGTGAGTAATCGAACAAAAAAAAAAAGAAAAAAAGATGATCGAAAGGCGGAACCACGAAAGGGAGATTTGTATTCCCGCCAGATGTCGCCAAATTTGTGTCCGGCCACACAGCGGATCTCTCCCTCGCGTGCGTTCGGCAACACCTTATTTGGGAAAGCACACCCTATCGATTCGAAACAGCCTTCGCCGTGTTCGCGCGTTGGTCTCTATCTGTCGCTCTTTTTTTCATTTTTTTTCCTTCCTCTTTCATTCTCTCTTTTTTTTTTCTTTCTCATAAACATATTTTTGTTTTCCTGCCGAAAATCGTTTTCTCGTTAACCGCACGATTGATCGATATATCATGATCAAGTCGATACCTCTGTCGAATTCTGCACCACAATACAACTCCACTGTGTTACATACGTAAAAACGGAACTCTTGGATTGATCCTTTCTCCCTCCCGTTGTGACAGAAGATGCACGCTTTTGGAAGTGGATTCTTCTCCCCGCCGTTAATCTTCTCGAGCACTGGCGATGACAACGATGACGACGACGACGACGACGACGACGACGGTGGCGAACACAAGCGTGTACGTTGCGAGTGAGAGCGCCTTCTCCTAGCCGAGAGTAGAGACACTACAATCAGAGACTGGCCACAACTGATTCGCCATGTTTTGTCTAAATTCTACGAGAGAGAAAGAAATATACATCATAACCTACAATAATGTGTTTTGGTGGACGATATTTTTTATTTTGCATGTGCATTAATTTAAATGCATTAAACATGGGAAGCACAATAATATATCATCAAATGATCTAGATAATAAAATTATGAAATAATAAATTAATTAATTGTGATTAATCAATATAATAAAATGGGTGGATGTTCAGCATCATTTTACAATAATTCATCAAGGAAAGGTTATACCATATATCATGAAAGGTTATATCATATATCATGAAAGTTTTTCCAAGAGATCCTAAACGTCAAACTTTATGGTTGCAAAATGTAAAGAAATAAATGCGAATCATATATTAATTTATCACAATTTGTTTATTAAAATTAAAAAAATACATAATTTTTAGGTTAAGAATTTTTTATAAAAAGGATAAAATATGTGTATACGTGTACACAATAATGTTAACACACGTAAAATATATGACGATAAATCTATGACGATGCATTTTGCATTTAAATAATATTTTTTATAATAAAATCTTTAGATTTTTGAAGGAAAAAGATCTTAAGAATTTTTACGGAAAACTCTTATCCTTTTTTTTCTTTTATTAATTTTTAATTTTCGAAAGTTTGACTATTTTATATTAATTTTATATTTTTGTTTATTTTCTTATTTAAATTATTTATTTTTTATATTTTTTATATATAATAAAGTTTGTTTATAATAATAATAAATATATATAATATAATAAATGTAAATAAGTAATGTCAATATATTTTAATTACTGCAAGAAGATAAGATGGTATTAGTAACTATTATTTTAATAAAAAGAATTATTTTTTTAAATTTAATTATAAATAAATATATCATAATTAAAATTAAAAATAAACAATAAATAAATTGTAATAAATTTAAAATCGTTAAAATTAAGAAAAATATTAATAAATTGGTAATTTTGTAAAATAAAGTTTTATAAATATATATATTTTATTATGTTTGAAACGTTTATTTTTTTAAATTATAATATTACAATTTAAGGTTAATGTAGTTAATAATTTGAAAATAAGTGGGAATAGCCAAAAGATGGCGGACCAATCAAAAGTGGCTTTTTCGTGGCCAGTTTCTGATTGTAGTGGCTGTTTTCCAACAAGATACAGATGACAGAGATACACAGGCTGCGTTTCAATATTTACTCAGTACTGAAAATCTATAATATACATGATATGAACTATATATTTTCAATGGCAATGAATATCGGAACGCAGCCACAGTGTAACACTAGGCCTGTTCTTTTTGGCTAAACTGGCTACACTAGTTCAGTTATCTTTCTTTCTTACACTGGAAGAAAAAAGATAAACTGTGAACTAGTGCAGTCAGTTCAGCTGAAAAGAACAGACCTACTGTGTCTGACACAACTGTTTCAATGTGACACAGGGTGCATTCATTTATGCAGTCACTATCGCAGATGTCGTTCGTTTACTTCGTCTGCGAAAGTGACTGCAGCGCAGTTTGTCGTTCGTTTATGCAGGAAGGTATCTCATCTGTGCAGCTATCTCGGAAATCCTGGGAGTCAATCATGTAACTTTACGTGAAATTTTTCACTTTTCATTTTTTACTTTTTACTTTTCATTTTTCACACCTTGACATTTCATGTGAAACTTTTCACGTACAGCGATTATGTATGTAGCTTGGATGCATGGAAAGTGAAATCATGAAACATAGTTTTATAGGTTTTATAACTAATGAAAATTATTTTATTGATACAGTATTATATCCATCTTTTAATAACCAATAACCAATTGTATATGTACTACGTACACTTAATCTTACGCAGCCCTAATCTTCTCTAATTCTGAAGCATATTCATTAATTCCCTAGATTTCCACCTTTTCGCCATCAAAATACATAGCGAAAAAGTTCACGTGAAAAATTTTACATTTTCACGTTTGAGAAAGTTACATGATTCCGCAAAATCGTACATGATCGTAAGTTCACGTGAAATTTTTCACTTTTCACATTCCGTCCTAGGGAAAAAGTTACATAATCGACCCCCTGCTTTGGATGCTCTGCTTGCAGTACTGCGTACGAACACCAAAATGAATTTTATTAGAATAAGAAGCGAAAAGGGTCAGAAACAAATAATTGATCCAAGTAAAATAAGAATAATAAGATATAATTAAAATAAAAATAAGATAAAATTTAAAAAAATAAGAAAAAATAAAAATAAGAAATAAGAAAAAATAAGAATAATTGTAAGAATTAGACCGTAAGCGGTCATGAAAGAAATTCGGAATATAAACAGCCAATAGAGAGGAGCCGTCGTGGTCGTGCAGACTAAGTGTCGGATTGGTAGACGAGGGATCCTGAGTTCAAATCCAGTCGGTCTCCGTTAATTTTTTCCGAATCTAATAAATATCTTTCAATCTCAGAAGTGGATTCAGCCCATGTTACCTGACAGGGAGAATTCAGTCGATTTTGTGTGTGTCGTTTGTGTGTTGTTCGAAATGAACCAAGTCGGGGAGTTAAATATTCCAATGTCGTGTCGATCGTTCAAAAAAATGAACGGAAAAAGTAGTGGAGTAAAATACTCCAATGTCGTGTCGATCGTTCAAAAGTGAACAGAAAAAGTCGTGGAGTAAATGTACTCCAATGTCGATCGTTCAAAAAAGTGAACGAATTCGGGAGCAGAAGCTTCAAGTTTCGAATAAAATTCCGGTAGATGAAGACTCGGTACATTCGGGACGAATGTAATGCCAGAATGACCGAGCTGTAAGAATTAGACGACCGTAAGCGGTTATGAAAGAGATTCGGGATATAAACAGCTAATAGGAGGAGCCGTCGTGGTCGTGCAGACTTAAGTGTCGGATTGGTAAACGAGGGATCCCGAGTTCAAATCCAGTCGGTCTCCGTCAATTTTTTTCCGAATCTAATAAATATCTTTCATAATAAAATATAATTCACAAAAAATAATATCTAACTTTTAATATTTAACTTTTAAGTAAAATTCATAGATTAAATATTTTTTATAATATCCATTATTTATATCAATTAAATTTAATATCAATAAAATATTATCTTTTATACAATAAAAAAGTTTTATTACATTTTAATTATTCGAATATAAATTTATGTATAAAATTGTCTCTTTATTTATCATTCAAACAATCGGCTTAATTTCTGGTCATTATTGTCCTTTTGGATGCGTTTTGTTTCTTGCATGATGCGCATAATGCTTCATTTATCCTTGTTTAATGTATAGATAAGGATAAATCATGCTACATCATGATACATCATGCGCATCATGCGAGAAACGGAACGCATCCTTTATCTGCAAAAAAATGTCTTCGTCGCTAATAACGTAGTACTGAACCTGGAATTCTTAGGTAATCAATATTTAGTTTTTTTTTTATTTAAAGAACTATATAAGCTTAAAAACATTACGTATTTGTTGATGACCCATTATTAGTACATATTCTATTGGACTAATTTTTATTGCAGATTTGTTCTTTTGTGTTGTAAAGAAATTATTCCTACATTAGATGATGTTAAGCATCATGCTTGTTTCAAAGGAAAAGAAGTTTTCCTTGAAAGAGAAAAAGAATTATACTCACCTGAAATGAATGAGATTCCATGTAATGTCAAATCGAAAAGATCATAGTTATTTCACAAATATAAAATAAAGCGCTTTGTAGCCAGGAATGAAATAATCAATATATATAATTTACTTAAATTTATTTCAGTATGTATCAATAATTCTTCAAGAAATGCATTGGCGATATGGATGATAAAGAAAAAAATGCGCTTATGTTTATGCGTGATGATCTTCTCCTACGTCACAATCTTTTACGCTCTCTAGTGAGCGTGTTTAATAACTTATGTGTTCCAATTAAACTCTATAATTCTGTCTTACAGTGTCTCTCTGTGTCACACTGTGTAACACCAAACTCTCCTTGTTGGAAAGCACCTTATATCTATCGCCTTATAGCCTACCAATCACAGCGTTCGGATTTTTCTGTTTAGGTTATAGATTGCATCCTGGTAGTGAATATTGCGCAACCATAACTCTTTTATGGAGTATATAGAGGACAGTTTTAAAACTTGTTGGATTAACAAAAAATGGAACATTTTTATTGCAATAACTTTCCGGACAATGAATTATTGTCCGATACACAAGACACATTTGATGGCAATGATGTTAGTACAGCTATTTGCATTGTACATATAATATATCAAATCATCTTCCATCCTTACCTAAATATAATTTACGTGAAAATATAATATGTAGAATAATATATATAAATACCTTTCAAAAATTTTTCTGTAATTATTCCAGTTCTGTAATTATTCCAATTATTTATATTCCAGTTCAAATATTATGAAACTTATCAAAATTTGTCGACAAAAACTTGCAGAAAAAGCTAGTCGAAAATAAGACGATTTTAATATAATATTGTAAATCATTTAGTAAACTTTGTCCTTTTGACATTTTTTGGTTATGTTTTACCTAAGTCTCGGTCCATAAATGTCGGTCCACAATAGGTGATTTAAACTTTAAGAAGTAAGAAATTGACCTATCATAATCGAATATGAGAAAAATAATCGACTATGATTGGTCAATTTCTTACGGCTTAAAGATTAAATATTTATTAGTGTCGGTCCACAATAAGTATTTAATCTTTAAACCGTAAGAAATTGATTAATCAATTTCTTACTTCTTAAAGCTTAAATCATCTATTGTGGACCGACACTTATGGACCGAGACTTAGGCAGACGAAAGAATAAACTCTTTACACGCGATTTGATTAGTTGACTTTTATTTCTTTCACGGCATTGTGCAATGCGAGGTCATTGCTTATTTCTATATTATTCTTATCGCTTCCTTCCTATTGTTATTTCCTATAGTTATTTCCTCGCATTGTGTAAAGCCTCTTATACTGCTCGACACTGTAAAAAGTTAAGGCTGATAGCAAAGAACGAGACGTAAGACCTATTCTACAATGTGTCGTGTGTCGATATCGTGGGTTGTAGACCATAAGAATGGGCCAATCACAATCAAGTATTCTTCCCACATTCGTTTGTAATTGGTCAATTCTTGTGGCTTACGGCTTGCGACACCGACATGCGACGTATTATACAACAAGTCTTAGGCTTACAATGCGTCGTGTGTTGATGTGGGTCGTGGGCCGTAAGAATGGATCAATTACAAACGAATGTGGGGAGAATACTTGATTGTAATTGGCTCATTCTTACGGTCCACGATCCACGATACCGACACTACAATACGTCGTATGACGGAATTGGGCGCATGCGTATTGCGTTGTCGTAATAAAGTAGAGACACTATAATCAGAGACTGGCCACGAAAAAGCAACTTTTGATTGGTCTGCCATCTTTTGGCTATTTCCACTTATTTTCAAATATATTACCTACATTCTTGAACACATTACAATCTTAAATTATAATATTATAATTTAAAAATAAAAGCGTTTTAAAGGTAATAAAATGTGTATATTTACAAAACTTTATTTTACATAATTTATTAATCAATCAATTTATTAATATATATCTAATCTATCTATTAATTTCTATCTATTAATAATATAAGATCTATCTATTAATTTTAACGATTTTAATTTTATCTGCTAATTTTATTTATTTTTTTCGCTATTTATCTTTTTCAACACACGAGCAAAAATTAATATAATATTATTATACTACTGTTACACTGTAATATTTTTAACTTTTTGATATACAATTATCAAAACGAGCCTCTGTGAAATTAATACAATGACAGTTATTCACAAAGTTAGCGCAGCGAGAAAACTCATCGCGGAAAAGCATCAACAATAAACTTTGAAAAAATTTTGAAAGATGTAAGTATCGATGTCATGCCTTTTTTTAGAAAAAATTATTATACATATTTATTATTATTATTATAAACAAATTTTATTATAATATTATAAAATATTCTAAAATAATATTATAAAATAAAATTTAAGTAAAAAAATGAACATCCACCCATTTTTTATATTGATTTATCACAATTAATTAATTTATAACTATATTTTGCAATTTTATCTCTATTATTTAATAATATATTATCACGCTTTTCATGTGTTTAATACACATGCACGATATACTTGAATCAATGCACATGCAAAGTAAAAAAATAATATCGCTATTAATTAGTAATAAAAAATATCGCTATTGATTAAAATGAGATGGTGTATATTTCTTTCTTTCTCGTAGGATTTAGCCAAAACATGGCGGATCAGAGTTTCTGATTGATTGATCAGAGTTAGTCTCTGAGTGTCTCTATTTTGTTGTTGCTTATATACAAAGCTTTCATTTCTTTTAGTATATGTTTTGTGGTGAGCCTCTTCGGATTGTTGGATGTTTCGTATATATTATAATTTTTGTATTGCGTCACATCACGCATTTTCCGTTATTGCTCATCACATATTTTCGATTACTGCTCAACTATATTTTTGTCTGTTTACTTTTGCGTATGAATTGTGACCTGCGTTGACATTGTAAGGAAGCCACGGTCATTACAAAGGAAAAAGAAAAAGAAGGCTTGTACTCAATGATACACAACTGTTGTATTTTCTGAATGCTTGCGTATTTATGTAATTTTGTTATTGCATCAGCGGATTCAGCAGTGATGAGTGAACACAACATTCTTTTTGGATGATTCGCTTTTGCCTAATGTGATTATCGTGGTATGTAAATTACGAAAATCAGAAAATGGCTGAATCCGAACAGAGAAGTAAAGACGGTTTTAACACGGCATTGTCCAAAGAGACAATCATGAAACAAGAAAAGCGTGATAATACATTGACCAATGGTGGAAAAGGCTCTGGCGATGATGCGGATAGCCTCGAGGAGTTGCCACTTGATATAGGCGAACACTACCTTGTTCGTAGAACAGACGATTCCTGGCGTATGTAAAACTTTATTATATAATCTAATTATTTTCAAACTCCAAAAGCCAAATCACAGATAATTGTTAATGACTTTATCACAAGTTTAAGATATATTTTAATTTCTCTATATTAATCTTCCTTTAGTATTGTACCAAGATTTTTAAAGTATTAAAGTAATATTGTAATATTTAATTTCTTGTATTGTTATGAAATATTGTTATAATAAAAATTAATATCATTAATTGTCTTTGTTAATATTTACTTTATTAGACAATATTTTTTTTTAAAAGTAATAGAATTGTTTATTTGATATCAGTAATTTTCATATTACATAGATCCTGCAGAAATTATTCAAACACGTTATAATGAAAATGAAAGTCATTATGAATACTATGTTCATTATGATGGACATAACAGAAGATTGGATGAATGGGTACCTCGTGACAGAATCATGTCCAGCAGATTTGATATGAGTGAAATAGAGCGGCATGATAGGAATACTGGAACTGATTTGTTAGCAGATTCTTCTGATCGTAAAATTACTAGAAATCAGAAAAGACGTCATGATGAGATTAATCACATACAAAAGGTAATTATATCTGTATTGCCATAAGATAAAAGTATGTATTATAGAGTCATATATAATTTGTGTACATTTGTATATAAAATATATTAATACATATGCATATATATGTATGTACATAAAAATATACACAAAAATTATTTCTGTTTTGTTTCCATTTAATACACACACATACACACGAAACACATGCATGCATGTACACACACACACACACACACACACACACACACACACATATACATTAGCATTTTATTATTTCAGACTTATGCAGAAATGGATCCTACTACAGCTGCACTGGAAAAAGAACATGAAGCTATAACAAAAGTAAAATATATAGATAGAATACAGATAGGTAAGTTGTTAGGCAAATTTATTTTATATGTATGTATATATGTATATACACATAAATTGTGCGCGCGTGCGTGTGCGTGCATGCGTGTCCGCGCGCGTGTAATCCATAAACAATAAAAAAAGAATCTTACAATTTTTTTTTTCCTATGTAGGTAAATATGAGATTGATACTTGGTATTTTAGTCCATATCCAGAAGAATATGGCAAACAACCAAAACTCTGGATCTGTGAATATTGCTTGAAATATATGCGTCTCGAGAAAACTTATAGATATCATATGGTAAAGTTAAAGAATTATTTACATTTATTTTTATTTTTATATATATTTATTAAATTATTTATTAAATTATTTGATTTTGAATAAAAGTTTGTATTATAAGTATAATATATATTTGTTTCAGAGTGAATGTACTCATAGACAGCCAGTTGGGAAAGAAATTTATAGAAAAGGAACATTAAGTATTTGGGAAGTAGATGGCAGAGAATACAAAATTTATTGTCAGAATCTTTGTTTATTAGCTAAATTGTTTTTGGATCACAAAACGCTTTATTTTGATGTAGAACCGTTTCTCTTTTATATTTTATGCGAAGTAGATAAACACGGTGCACATTTAGTTGGCTATTTTTCAAAGGTACAATATAAATTGAATATAAGATAAGGCTCCCGATAAAAGAATATAAGAATGAGGTATAATGGCAATGAGAGCACAGCGCAGTACTAAGAGCGCGTAAAATTTAATAGTAATCAATGTAACATAATCAAAATAACATAAAGCGGACATTTCGGCTGATCTTTCAGCCTTCTTCAGCGCAAGAGAATAAAAAATACAAATAAATCTACTTAGACGGACGAATCGCAAATTCATAATCAATGTAGCAGCAAACATTGAAATTCAAAACGTCGGTCGTTTCTCAAAATACGGTGCATCTTCAAGAACAGTTAGAGTAGTTGTGTTAGGAAACTTTCTACCGTGTAATCAAGCAGTTAGTCCCCTGAAAGATCAGCCAAAACGTCCGCTTTATGTTATTTTGAATATGTTACATTGATTACTATTAAATTTTACGCGCTCTTAGTACTGTGCTGTGCTCTCATTGCCATTATACTCCATTCTTGTACAATATAAAGTTACAAAATTGTTAGATTTAAAATTATTTAGATTTGTTATATTATTTTTAAGTATTTGAAATTATTTTTAAATATATATAATATATGCTTAACTGTGTATAGTAAAAAAGTGCTTCTTGACTGATTATAAAATTTTTGTATTATTTTTTTATTTTATCTGAAAAATGGGTAAGAATTAGAGTAAAAAGATCTATATATCCTTAATTATTTGCATTAGTTACTTTGAAATCATTTTATGCTGTTTAAGTTTTTCAAATCTTACATGTAATTTTTTTTCATTTTCAGGAAAAAGAATCACCTGATGGCAATAATGTTGCATGTATTTTAACTTTACCACCTTTTCAAAGGCAGGGATATGGTAAATTGCTGATAGCTTTTAGTTATGAATTAAGTAGAATTGAACAAATGGTTGGAAGTCCAGAAAAACCTTTAAGTGATCTAGGAAAACTATCTTATCGTAGCTACTGGAGTTGGATTTTATTGGAAATTCTTCGAGACTTTAGAGGAACTCTTAGTATTAAAGATCTTAGGTAAAATATATTTCGATCATATTGTTATATATAATAATATATATTTTAGTTACAAAATATACAAAAATAATACAAATCTATAGTCAAATGACCAGCATCTCGCAAACTGATATTATATCAACGTTACAAAGTATGAATATGGTTAAATATTGGAAAGGACAACATGTTATTTGCGTCACACCTAAATTAGTGGAAGAACACATAAAAAGCAGTCAATATAAAAGACCACGTCTTACAGTCGATAGCAGTGCATTGAGATGGGGAGCGCCGCCTCGAAAAAACGTGAAACCTGGCAAAAAGTAGCAGGCTTAAATGATCTGAAGTTTTTTCTTAATTATTATTTAATATATATTTAAAGCTTAATGTACTCAATTATATTATAATTTATGGTTTGATAAATTTGTTAGTCATTGCATGGTATATCAGTATAATTACCTTTTTACAAAATAATTTAAGAGACTACATATAATACAATATTTAATATGATAGAGATTAAAAGAAAAAAAAAAGTTTTTAAGGTTCTCGAGGACTCAACTGAAAACGTTGACGGTAGCGACGTACTGTCGCGGTGAAAAATAAAAACTTATTCATCCTTGTCATCTTATCCTTGTCTTTATTTATCTTGTACTTCTCGATGCAACAAGGGATTTGTTCTTTTTAGCTGAATTGGCTGCACTAGTTCAGAATTTATCTTTCTTCTTCCAGCGTAAGAAAGAAAAATAAACTGTGAAATAATACAATCAGTTCAGCCAAAAAGAACAGACCTAAGGAAAAAATTTGGGATTCGGTCCGTCTGAAGAATTGAAATCCACGAAGAGGACTGGTAGGGGTATGCAAAAAATTTGCAGTAACACTCATTATTCTTGTAAATCTTTATTTTCCCCGTTATTATAAATTATGTCTCTCAAAATAATTAAGTTTCCGTAGATAATATATTACGTTTCTGCTATCGCGTTATAATTTTAATCGCGGACTGAGACAGAAATTTAGAAACTAACTCTCGCGGTTCGCGAATAGGCGACCTTTTTTTATAAAACCACGCGGTGTCGCACTGTCGCATGTTACCAGAGAGGAACCTGAAAGCAGCCATCCCGGTCTTTTTCCCACAGTATAAATAGATACAGGGAGCATTTAGGGAGCTCACTACCGTACTACCAACGCAAACGCTACCAAAGATTGTTTGTGGAACCAATAGCGTGATAGTGATGGCGAGCTCCGTGAACAGCAGTAGCACAACGCTACAGTTGCTCAGTAACTGATATTGTGTTCGGGGAGCACGCTATTAGAACTATTGCAGCATTCTTATTTTACAAATAAATGAACAATAAAAATGAAATAATATGATAGTGTTAATAGCGCGCTCCCCGAACGCAGCCTATATATATATATATCTTAATAACACATGATATCATTCAAATATTCTACACTTGTACTGAAAATACTGTGGTCATACGTACTATTGCCTAATATACCAGAGAACATTCATATGACATGTGATGGTATATCATTTGTCGTATATTATAAGCTCATCTTCAGAATATACCGAATATTATACCGAATACCTTATCAGCACATGATTTCATACGAATATTCTGTATTTATATTGAATGTATTGTGATCATACCAAAGATACTAAGATTATTCGTAAAATCTGTGTAGAATATATCATTTGTTGTATCCCAAGATGACATCATTATGATGATTTAAGATTATTTTTCGTCATTCGACGTCAGTGTACTAAATAATAACGTAAAATAAATAATAACGTAACATTTGTTACAAAATATTACCGTTATAAATATATCGTCATTTAATCGTCATTTTTAAAAAATAAATAATGAAATAACATTATTAATTATTATCTTTCTTAATTAATTGTAATGTATAAATAAGAAAAAACATTTCCCATATTTAATACAATTATTGACAAATTCATAAACAAATAAACAAAATATATTCAACAATTTATAAATAATTTTCATAATAAAAATAATTCTCATTAAACACAATAAGTTCACGCATCTATATCCCTAATAGCACTCGTCTATTCTGAGAACATTCCACGGGATATCATTCAAGTATATTCGAGATATTCTTCGGACATTCGAAATACGTACTGCGATATACTGTGGAATGTACTTAGATCGTACTTAGAATGTACTATCGCTCTCTAACCTAATCCTTAGTATGTACTGGAGAATGTCCCGCAGTATGGCCATAGGATGAAAATGATTTAAAAACAATATATCATGTAGGGCATGCATAAGAGTTTCAGACAGCCATATATATATCGTGAAAATCTATAATTTACATGACATCTCTTACGAAAAATAAGTGAAAAAAATGAAAAAAAAATGAGAGAGTGAAAAGTAATGACACATTTTTTATCTTGTATCATTGCACGTTTTTAAAACGATCACTCATCCTACTTGGGATCCTGCTCGATGCTGCTTAACTTCTATAATGGGATGAAACCTGCAACTGAAATAATATAAGTGAACACGGAATTTTGATAAAATATGATAAATCCGGTTAATGAATGTTACTATATTGTCTTAAAATAGTCATAAATAGTCTTAATTTTAAAATCTTGATTGCATATGTAATTCTTGTGGATAATTTAATTACATATGTAGACGCGTGAACCTATATTATGTTTAATGAGAATCATTTTTATTATGAAAATTGTTTATAAATTGTTAAACATATTTTGTTTATGAATTTGTCAATAATTGTATTAAATATAAGAAATATTTTTTTTATTTATATATTATAGTTAATTAAAAAAGATAGTTTAATTAATTATGTTATTTCAATTAATAATGTTATTTCATTATTTATTAAATCATTAAAAATGATTTAAAAATGACGATTAAATGACAATATATTTATGATAATATTTCATGACAGATATTACGTTTATTTTATGTCGTTTTTTAGTACACTAGCAAAAAATGACCTTAAATCATCGTCATAATGACGTCATCTTGTTACTTGAGATACATAGATTTTATACAAATAATCTTAGTATATTCGATCACAGTACATTCAGTATAAATACAGAATATTTGTATCATGTGCTGACAGAATATATTCGGTATATTCTGAAGATGAGCTTAGAAGAATATACGAGAAATGATATACCATCAAAATGTCATATGAATGTTCTCTAGTATTAGGCAATAGTACATATGATCACAATACTTTCAGAACGAGTGTAGAATATTCGAATGATATCATGTGCTGTTAGGATCCTGCACGCTTAGACTGATGGCAAAGAATGAGACGTAAGCGCTTACGTTTACTGTAAACGTAGATGTACAAGCCGAAGGCCTGTTCTACAATGCGTCGTGTGTCGATATCGTGGGTCGTGGGCCGTAAGAATGAGCCAATTACAGACGAATGTGGGGAGAATACTTGATTGTAATTGGCTCATTCTTACGGCCCATGATCTAAGATCCGACACACGACGCATTGTAGAACAAGCCTTAATCTATGTCTACGTTTACGATAAACGTAAGCGCTTACATCTCGTTTTTTTTGCCATCAGCTTCAAGACCATATCAGACTAGCGATTGCGCGATTACGGTTGCCGATTGACGATTCTATTTCAGCCAATCACAATGTAATAGGTCCTGGTTATGGTCAATGTGATTGGTAATAGTAGAATCGTCAACCGGCAACCATAGCCGGACAAACGCTAGTCTGATATAGCCTTCACTCGTCAGTTCTGGCTTACACTAGTTCAGTTCAGTGCAGTCCTAGTGCGAGAATAAAAAACAAACCCTAAGTATCGATATATAGAAATATCATTGAATGAGGTATCGATACAAAATATCGATATTCAAGATAAAAAATATTGATATACTAATATCGATATTATATCGCCCATCACTAATAGCATGCTCGGTCTATCTATACTAAGCCTGTTCTTTTTAGCTGACTGGTTGTACTTCACAGTTTATCTTTCTTTCTTACACTGGAATAAACTCTGAACTAGTTCAGGTAAAAAAAACAGACCCACTATGTTTATGGGTGTTTTTTATTTAGTGACACAAGTATCATTCTATCTTTCTTGGCTTTCAATGGTCTTTCCATCGATGCTTAATTCGCTTCTAAGGATACTATTACATGCGTCGTACGACAAATTTTTCAGATGTATTGATTGGCTACAGAATAAAGAAATTTTCGAGTCTCTAGAAACTTTCTATCCTGCAATCAATCAAGACGCTTGAAAAATTTGTCGTATGACAAATGTAATACCAGCCAATACGATGTAGAACCAGATTTGAGTTGATGGAAAACGCAACAAATTGCGCTCATTTCAATCCCGTGTAACGTCCGCAGAAAATTAAAACTTGCGGACGTTCATCCGATATGATGTAGTCGAGCGGTATCTTAGGTTAACGCATGCGCGATTTTAAATATTAAGATATATAACTTTTATTATTTTATATATATATATATATATATATATATATATATATATTCTTTTTTTATATAACTTTTATTATTAAGATAATTAATAATAAAGCGAGAACTCATTTTCTTTCGTCTTGTGATAAGATATAATTTTATTTTATTACTATTATTATTGTTTTCTTTTGGGAAATATAATTTTATTAAACATAATTTTTATAATTTTCTTTTTCTCGAATCACCTTTTCTTCGATTCTCGATGCTGCAACTGTAGAAGAGACAAAGGAGCGTTCGACGATTTTAGTTTATACTAAAGGAGAGGCTTATCGCACTCAAAATATTAAATCTAATATAAACTTTCCAACGAAGGATTAGTTCGGAGAGTCTTTCGTTGCGCAACGAAAATTTAACTGACAAAAACGTTAAATGAATTCTCGTTTTGCAATAATAAGATTTATTATTAAGCATTAACGAATATCTCTGAAAAATATTAGGTCTTAGCTTTATTTTTCTTTTTTTTTTCTATTTATCTTTTCCTATTTTTGCGTAAATAACCGTAACACAAAATAAAATGCTCAGTCGAGGAGTGCTTTGTTTGCCGCTCCCCTTTGGATCAGGCTCTACCCTAGAGATACGGCTTGGATGCAGCAATCGTTACCAAATCGTCAGGGAGTGCAGTCATTGTCTCAAACCGCTGAATCTTATAATTACAAAGGAAAAGTAAAAGGAAAGGAAAAGGAAATCACTAAAATTCTAATACGTTTAATAACTTATCTCTAATAATTTAAGGTAATCATTGCTTCTAATACTATTTGGAATATTATCTGATTTGTCTATATTATATTATTTGATTTTCTCATATTATATTATTCGATTTGCTTATATTATACTACTGATTTTCTTATATTATATTATATTATATTTTTTATATTATATTATTTAATTTGCTTATATATATTATTTGATTTGCTTATATTATATTATTGATTTTCACTTCGTTTTAATATCATTACCTATATAAATTTCAGAGATAACTTAGAATTTAATTATCATATTCACATCTTATCTCATTATTATTATATTTGGTATTTTTATATTGATTGAGTTGTATATCATTCATATTATTATTACAGCTACATCAGGTTATGTTCAACGTCAATATCTCTGTTTATATATTAGGTGTACAAAAAAGTTCTGAGCTTTTTTTTGTAAAATTCAATCTTTATTCAAAAACAAACAAAAAAATATTAATCAGCGAAATATTTCCCGTTTGCATCAACGACCTTTTGCCATCTTTCGGGTAGCTTGCGAATTCCTTGACGATAGAAGCTCACCGGTTTCGAAGCGATAAAGTCATCAATGCATTTTCGTATCTCTTCAAATCTCACGAAATATGTATCAGCCAAATGATGCTGCAGCGACCGGAATAGGTAGTAATCGGAAGGCGCCATGTCTGGGCTATACGCCGCATGCGGGAGAAGTTCCCAGCCTAACGCAAAGATATGGTCTTGAGTCGCTTTCACAACATGTGGTCGAGCATTGTCATGAAGCAAGATCACTTTACAACGTCCTTGGCCAGTAAATGGCCTCTTTTCTTCTAATGCATCGCTCAAATTGGTCAATTGTTATTGGTAGCGGTCTGCCGTGATTGTTTCACCCGGTTGTAACAACTCGTAATACAACACATCTTTCCAATCCCACCAGATACAGAGCAAAACCTTCTTGGCGTGGATATTGGGCTTTGGCGTCGATGTCGAAGGTTGACCAGGGTCAACCCATGATTTTCTACGTTTAGGGTTATCACAAAGAATCCACTTTTCATCGCCTGTAATGATTTTGTGCAGAAAATCTTTTTTCTGGAACTTTGAAAGTAAAGTGAGTGCAGTGTCACGCCGACGATTTTTGTTGTCTTCGGACAATTCATGCGGAACCCATCTGCCTTCCTTCTGAACCTTTCCTATACCTTTCGTATGTAAACGTACGGAATGGTTTGCTGCGTAACGCCAAGCTGTTCTGCAAGCTCCTTTTCAGTTTGCGCAGAGTTTATATTCAGCAGTGCTTGCGTCCGTTTCAATCTTTTGAGGGCACGCGGTTCATCTTCAAGACTGAAATCTCCTTGGCGAAATTTTTGATACCATCTTTTACATGTAGTATAGCTTACAGCGTTCTCTCCATATGCAGCACAAATCATTGCAGTGGCTTCAGCAGCATTTTTCTTCAGATGAAACGCGAAGTGGATGGAAAATCGAATATGCTCTTTTGTTATTGCCATCGTGAAACTACTGATTTTTGAGGTTATGTGCATCAAACGCCAAACCGTATGGCATTTTAGAAGGCCAAATGTCAACGCTTTAAAACCGCAAAAGGGCGGGAAGATATATAAAATTTAAATTGTAATTTCGGTTGTATGAAATCTAAAGCTCTTTTTTGTACACCTATATATATATATATATATGTATATTAATATTCCTTAATCGTATATTTTTGAATTTACACATTATTTTCTTATCATTCCTATTTAATATTTTCTGATTTCCATTCCTATTTCATATATAATTAAGCTTATACCACCCTCATCTTTTGCATAGATCAAATATTCATATATATGTAAACCTGTATTTCCGATATTATGGCATTATTTTATTCATCACTATATTTCACGATATAATTCTCATTAATATTTTCATTACTATTATTATATTATTATTATTTTCTTTATTATTATTATTTTAATGTAACTATTTATTCGTGTTACATTTAATATTTTACAATAATCCAAGAAATCATTTCTTTCTGTCATATTAAATAACTTTGAATCATAATTTCACAACCAATTACACCAACAATCGTAACTTTATAATACAATATCATATCCCAATTATTATATTAACAAAACATATTTTCCCGCGATTTCGCTCGATCGCGGGTTCCAATCCGAAAATATAGTTTAATTATATCCAGTATCGCCACATTGCAACATAAATACTAGATATCCTTTCCCAAATTTACCATTAACCGTTCTACGTAATACTATGCTTATTGTTTGTGTTATTTTTATCGCTGTCGCTATTCCCTCGCATTGTGTAAGGGACTTAAGGGACTTTTGTAGTAAGCCCCTGACCGTACCCTAGATTGCTAATATGTCATTATCGAGATAGTATGGCTTGCGTCCAACAGGGGTGTATGCGAGAAAATGACTGCTGCCACCACATATTTAAAATAGTTATTGCGTGTGATATTCAATAATTTTGTAATAATTATTATTTTACTCAAACAAATTGTGTAAATTACAAAAATAATATTTATTTTAATTGTTGAGTAATCAGAAAGTCTATTTAACTGTAATAAATAATATTTGAAAAACATACATTAAACTTAACATATATTAAAATTATATATCACACTAACATTATATATATATTTATAATATAAAAAAACAAAAAATTATGAACAATTGTTGTCATGAAGAGTTCCTGGTGAAAATAAGGCGTGAATAAAGAGTTGAGCCGAATGTAACTGAAGAGTGACAGAAGTGTAAACAAATCTTCTAGGAAGCGTAGATTGAAACATGGAACGTAAAAGAAGTATTGAAACTTCGTAAACGTTTTACATTTCTTTTACGTTTCGTTGTTCCAATCTACGCTCTTTAGAAGCTTTGTTTACACTTCTGTCACTCTTCTTTTACATTTGACTTACGCTCAACCATAGACATAGTATAGATAGACCGAGCATGCTATATATCAAGCAATGGGCGACATGTGCGAGTAGGAACTGTGTGTATGATCCCTATCTAGACATAGTCCCCACTTAATGTTTCCCTCATCTTCTTCTATTAAAGAGAAAGAAAAAATCAAGTGTTGTTTCTTCTCACTCGCTCATTGCCTGATATATAGCATGCTCGGTCTATCTGCTATGCGCTCAACTCCTTATTTCCGCCTTATTTTCATCAGGGATGCAGAAATAAAAGAGTTTGCAGAACATAAAAAAATGTAGTTCAACATAATAAGAAAGAAGCAAAATATAAAAAAAATAAAAATAAAAATTATTACAAAAATTTAAAAAATTAATTGTTATAAAATAAAATGAGTTTGGTCAATCGATGATGTTGACTAATTGAAATAATTTTCTTATTCAATTTATTCAAGTATGAAAACATTCTTATTGTTAAATATTGCCTACATATCGCAGTTATTAGTTGAACACGGTGTGGAATACCTATTCCAATTTCTAATTCGTTAAAACTTCTAGTATCTAATGTAAATACATTTGTATTTAATACAAATTTTCCTGTTACTCTAGTAATAATTTTATTCTATATACTTCTTTTTAGAATCTGTGTATGGTTATCTTTTGTTAAAAGGAAAATGTAAGAAAATGAAATAATCCAATTGTAAGAAAATGAAAATAATTTAAATTGAGCGCCCTTGATTCTCATGGCGCCTAGAACGGGCGGCGAAAATAAATTGAGCTATAGGCGCTGGAGTCGCCTTGATGCCATAGTTCCCCGGAAACGCCACTAATGAGCCGAAAACAAAGGCGAAATTGGAACCTTTAGTGTCTACTCCGGAGTCGACATTTTTCGGAGCAATCGGCACTCTTTTTTGTGACGGCGTTCGATCCGCGATGGTCGATCCGCGATAGCCGAGAGTCTCCGTAGAGTAAGTTGTTTGTTCGTCTGAAACTTGTGCAAATCCGTAAGCACCTGCGCTGTCGATCGGATAAATGGTTGTTCTATGCTAGTTGGTTATAAAGAGAGATTTAATTTACCTTTCCGCTATTTATGCAACGTGGAGCACCCGGCGTCATTGCTCCCTTCTTGCCTCATGACAAATTTTAAAAGAGAGACGCTATCGGTACGCATTACAATTTAAACTATACAACCTATGTTGCAATAAAAGTAATTTTCTGAGATATTTTGAAATACATTTTATTGCGCGAAATTCGAAAATGACATTCCTTACATTCCTTACATAATATTTTGAAACTATTTTTTCAAATAGTTCTCTTTTAAGTGAAAATCTAAAATATTAAAAATTTCGTTTTTATCATAATCTATAAAATTGCATTAATCACTATTTACGTTTCATGAAATATTTATATATTTATTATAAATGTAAAACTTACTTAAATAGACTAATATCATCTTTTTTTTATTACAACACTTTTTGATGCAACAAGATGCTGGCATTTTTATAGAAATTTAATGGCCATACACACAATGACGCTGTAAGATTCAAACAATATCACATACGTCACATACATCAGGGATCGGCAAGTGGGCACTGCTCACGGGCGCCCAATGCTGTTACGTCCCGAGATGGTGTAGAACGGTCAATGGAATTTGGGAAAGGACATCTAGTGTATTTATGTTCAATGGCGGCGCTGGATACGATTACAAACTATATTTTCGGATTAGAAGCCGCGACCGAGCGGAAATCGCGGGGAAATATGTTTTATTAATATAATAATCGAGCTATGGTATTGTATTGTAAAGTTACGATTGTTGGTATAATTGGTTATGAAATTACGATTCAAAGTTATTTAATGTGGCAGAAGGGAATGATTTCTTGGGTTGTTGTAAAATATGACACGAATAAATGGTTACATTAAAATAATAATAATAAAGAAAATAATAATAATAATAATAATATAATGATGAGTGATGAAATACAACTTAATCGATATAAAAATATGAAATATGTAATAATAATGAGATAAGATGTGAATATGATAATTAAATTCTAAGTTATCTTTGCAATTCATATAAATAATGATATTAAAACGAAGTGAAAATCAACAATATACTATAAGCAAATCAAATAATATAATATAAGAAAATCAGTAATATAATATAAGTAAATCGAATAATATAATATAAGAAAATCAAATAGTGTAATATAAGAAAATCAGTAATATAATGTAAGTAAATCGAATAATATAATATAAGAGAATCAAATAATGTAACATAAGAAAATCGAATAATGTAATATGAGAAAATCAGTAATATAGTGTAAGTAAATAGAATAATATAACATAAGAGAATCAAATAATATAATATAAGAAAATCAGTAATATAATATAAGTAAATCGAATAATATAATATAAGAGAATCAAATAATGTAACATAAGAAAATCAAATAATGTAATATGAGAAAATCAGTAATATAGTGTAAGTAAATCGAATAATATAACATAAGAGAATCAAATAATATAATATGAGAAAATCAGTAATATAATATAAGTAAATCGAATAATATAATATAAAAAAATCAAATAATATAATATAAGAAAATCAGTAATATAATATAAGTAAATCGAATAATATAATATAGTATTAGAAACAATGGTTACCTTAAATTGTTAGAGGTAAGTTATTAAATGAATTAGAATTCTAGTGACTTCGTTTTCTTTTCCTTTACTTTTCCTTTATGATTGTAAGATTCAGCGGTTTGAGATAGTGACTGCACTCTCTGACAGTTTGGTAACGACTGAATTCTTCGGAGGTTCGTTCACCACTGCCCCGTCCGCGCCCAAGCCGTATCTCTAGGGTTGGGCCAGGCGCAAAGGGGAGGGGCAAACAAAGCACTCCTCGACTGAGCATTTATTTTGTACTACAATTATTTATGAGAAAATAGGAAAATAAAAGAAAGGGAAAGGAGAAAAGAAAAAAAAACTAAATCTAATATTTCGAAGATATCATTAATACTTAAAGGTAAATCTTATTATTCAAAACGAGAATTCATTTTCCTTCGTCTCGCGATAAGACATAATTTTATTTTATTACTATTATTATTGTTTTCTTTTGGATGTATAATTTGGAAATATAATTCTATAACTTAATTTTCTTTTCTCGAATCATCTCCTCTTCGGTTCTCGATGCTGCAACTGTAGGAGAGACGAAAGAGCGTTCGATAGCCTTAGTTTATACTATAGGGGAGGCTTATCGCACTCAAATATTTCTAATGTAAACTTTCAAACGAAGGGCCAACTCGGAGAGCCTTTCGTTGCGCAGCAAAATTTAACCGACGAGGAAAATGAATTAAATGAATTCTCGCTTTACTATTGATTATCTTAATAATAATAAGAATTATACATAAAAAAAAGAGGAACATATATATATAAAATGGTAAGACTATGAAAGTTATATCCTAATATTTAAATCTTAATATTTAAAATCTCAATATTTATAATCTTATATCTTAATATTTAAAGTTACGCATGCGTTAACCTAAGGTTCGACTGCACCTACATTATTTTGGATGAACGTCCGCAAGTTTTAATTTTCTGCGGACGTTACAATGCTCGCGGGCAACAGTTGAGCGAGCTAGAGCTACGTTAAGCCGCTAGGCGCAATAAAGGAAGGAGAGAGGATAGCAGGAACGTCTGTTCGTTGAACGTATTGTTCAAGGAGTCAAAAGATATTGTGTCACAAATTCAGATCCAGAATTAGCATAAAATAATAACTATCTATTTTAAATAAACATTTCTTACAACAACATTAAATAACAATTCTTATAACATTTAATTAGTATTTGATTCATAGTTTTTCGATATTATATACGATATATCAAGTGTTATTGTTTTGGTACAACTTAAACGAATTATTGTATTCAAATGTGAATCTGTTAACTGTTCGCGTAATTATGATTTATTTAATTTCATAATAAAAAATAATTATTCATGTGAATATGTAGAACCGAATATACTCATTATACATATTCATTATACTATATTCATTATACTTATTATTATTACTTTGATTATCCATCACAAACGTTAAATTACAAGATCACAAATGTGTCTGACTGTTCTATACAAGAGCATTGATTATACCGTTGTTTAGTTATTGTTTTTCTTTTATTTTAAGCGTTTAGCAGATTGATGTTTAGCAGATGTTTATTTTGAAACTATTAAAAGTTTTCTTCGCGAGAAAAAAGAACTATTCTTCTAGATTTAAAAATATAATTTTAAAGCGCTAATTTCTTCGTTAAACGTATATATATATATATATGTACGATATATATATATAGGAATAAAACAATAATATAAACAATAATAATGTATTAAAATATAAACTTATAATATATAATCATAAAATTATGAATACATATATCATATATATATATATATATATATATATATATATATATATATATATATATATATTAACGGTTACGGCAAAATATTCATTCTGAGTGTTTAATAGTGTTTCAGGCTTCGGCTTTCCGATATTCACTGCCAATACTGAAAATATATAGTTCGAGTCACGTATATTATAGATTGTCAGTACTTGCAATCAATGTTGTGTTTTTGTTACAAACAAGAACGGGGTGGATCGAGTAGCTTCGTTGTGGATATGTAATATAAATATTTTGATACTATATTTCTAATATGTTTAATATTTTCTTTAAAATGTAAAAACTTTATTTTGCTTATTTACAACAAAATAAATTATAATAATAATTTTTATATATTTTTAAATGTGTGCTTTTCTTTATATACTTGTGTCTCTTTTTCAAACTTAATTTTATATTTTGCAGTCTCATAATTAATTTTATTTTATTATTATGTGTAAATTTTTTTATTATATTGTTTTTTTATTATATATTATGTATAAAATATTTATAAATAATTTTGTATAAAGTATTTATAAATAATTTCTTAATTTCAGTTATATGTATTCATATAATTATATGCAACATATAATTGAGAAAGGAAAATTTGATGTAGAATAACTTTATTTTTGGTTTTATATAATTCGAAATATTTTTTTCAATTATATATATATATATACATGATTGAAAAAAATATAAAAAATATATATATATATTTACATAATTATATTCAAATACGCATCTATATAATATAATCTATATAATAAAATTGGTTTTAAATATTTAAAATAAAGTTTTTTAATATTAAATTTTTTTCTCATTATGTTTGCATAATTATGTAAATACATATAATTGAAATTAAGGAATTACTATTATTAAAAAAATCATTTTAATTTTACCCCGAGATCGCCATATTGGTTTTAATTTTCCCCCGGTTCTACCAGAGTGTGCTGAGTGTACCGTTTTAATGGTCTTGCAAATAACTTGGAAGTTGGCTGCCCATCAAAAGCACCGACGGAGAGTTGCGCTACATACTATGGGTGCGTTCCTTTATTCACTCCGAGTACTATCAGTATTACGAAGCGTTTCGATATAGAGAGCTGTGAGGTTAAGGTCTGTTCCTCACAATAAATTATTAAGCATGTTCATTATATATAACGAGGCTTTATTTTTTATAACAAAGACTTTCGACTACTAGTTGTAATTACTGAACTGCACGCTGTGACGATTCGAGAGAGACGAGAGAGAGAGAGAGAGAGAGAGAGAGAGAGAGAGAGATCAGGAAATCCCGGCCATGTTGTACCCAAAAGTGTGTTCCCAAACGCATTGGTCGCAGGCTGTGATAGCGCTGCTTGCGTGTAGTGCTTGTCCAAGTCGTCACATTCTCTCCCCTGAATCTCTGGATTGTCAAGATGAAAACCTGACTGTCGTTCTGGAGAGCCCGTGGATGGTCCTGATTGCGGTCCCGAAGTTCTTTCTTTAAATAAATCCTGCTGCAGTTCTGTGGACTCCATAAATGCTGGTTTGAGTCTGTCCACATTGATTATTGTTGGTTGTCCTTTGAAGTTGATTCTGTAAAGAGAGTCATTAATTTTTATAATAATAGAATACGGGCCGTCGTATGGTTGCTCTAATAAGTCGCGTGGTCTATCTACTTACACGTGCGTGCTATCTTTTAATTCCTTATGAATAAATGACTTCCCTTTGGCGTGATGAGTTGTAGGTACAGTTCTGACTGCTCTCATGCTCTCTCGAAACTTCTCAGTAAACATTTGTGAGTATCCGGTAGATTCTTCTGTAGCGAAATATTCGCCAGGTAAGTGAAGTACCGTATATTGTTGCCGTGTTCTGCTGCTGATGCGTTGATGTTCTGTTTAAAACTGGTTCTCAGGCCTAATAAGATGACAGGAAGTGCAGCTACCTAGTTTTGCGTTGAGTGACATTTAATGGCTGTCTTTAGAGATCGATGCCACCTTTCGATTATACCGTTGGACTGCGGGTGGTATACAGTACGAATTCTTCTGCTCCCAATCAATTTTGCCAATGCTTCAAACATCAGGGATTCGAATTGGCTGTCGCAGTCCGTTGTTATTGCTGGTGTTCCAAAACGAGTTACCCAAGTACGGAAGAATGCGATAGTATCTGCTAACGTGTCCGGCATAGGTACTGCTTCCGACCATCTAGTGCACCTATCAATCATCGTTAGGCAATATTTATGACCTTTAGATAATGGTAATGGACCCACAATGTCCAAGTGGATATGATGGAAGCGATCATTTGGAACGTCGATGTATTCTGGAATCTGTTGTACGTGGCGCTGAATTTTTGAACGTTGACAAGATAGACAGGTTCTAATCCATTTTACTATGTCTTGGTTCATGTTCGGCCAGATGAATCGTTCTGCAATAGCTCTGTGTGTTGCTTTGATGCCAGGAGATGCTCTATGCACCGTATCGAGAACCTTCCTGCGAAATGAGGTTGGAACATAAATTCCTATTTTGTCTGTCACGTCACAATAGATCATGTCATGTTTATATCGTCTAATCGTAATTTCTTTTAATGTAAGTGCTGTGTGTTCTTGTAGTAGAGTTGGAAGTTCTTGATCTACAAGTTGTTCCTGCACTAGTTTCTGTGTACTAACTATTACTGGCATGTCTATCACGTTGATTCTAGAGAGTGTGTCGGCTATTATGTTGTTTTTTCCAGATATATGTTCCATACAGTTGATGAATTGATTAATAAAACTGAGTTGACGTAATTGTCGAGATAAAGCTTTCTCTGGTTTCTGCTGAAAAGCATATATTAATGGCTTCTGATTGATGCGCATAGTTAATTCTCGTCCTTCGACCATGTATCTAAAAAATTTTATGACTTCATAGACTGCAAGAAGTTCGCGATCGTAGGCACTGTACTTAGTTTGGACTTCATTCAGTTTCCTGGAAAAGAATCCTAATGGTTGATAGTTCCCGTTGTGTTCTTGCTCCAAGACGGCTCCTATAGCTATATCTGCGTGGTAAGGATTAACGGAGTTCTGTCGATTGGATGTGCCAACAGTGTCGCTTTAGCCAATTGCGTTTTACACTCCTCGAAGGCTTGTTCGTTCCATTTTATTAATCGTTTATCCTTCTTCTATGCTCCTAAGGTGAGGGCGCTAATGGTTCTGTTTGTAATGTGCCTGGATCTTCGCTGCTGCCGGTAAAAATCTCCTATAAAAATTAATCATGTTGTGTTCCGAGTATTCTACATAACTGACCAATTATTTGAGGTTTCAGAATGCGAAGTATTGCGTCCAGTTTATCTTTCAATAGTTTAGTGCCATCCTTATTGATTGTACAACCGAGGTATTGAACTTCCGCTTGTCCTAAGATACATTTCTCAGTGTTGATGCTGAGTCCGTATTCCTAGTCTTTACAGTAATTGTTTTAAGTGTCCTCTGTGTTTTGCCTTTGTTCTAGAAGCTATTAGTATATTATCGATATAACAAAAGCAAAAATCTAAATCTTTAAATACCGTATCCATAAAACGCTGGAATGTTTGCGCCGCATTTCTAAGTCCGAATCTCGCTACTTGCGGTCTGATAGCATTCATGATTCGATCTGCTTGAGTAGCTAGCGTATCTAAATTTTTCGTCGGTGAAACTGCGAGAATACTTCGCGCGACCTCGGGTAGTTGCTTTAAGAAGCTACATACTATCAAATCTGTGCAGTTACCGTCTGCTAAATTTCGTAACCGCTGCAAAAAATGTGACGTCTTATCCTCTCCGCGTACCTGGCCACTTGAGAGTTTACGCAGCTTGGATTCTTAAGATTCACCGAACGTGTCTATGATGCGTCTTTTAATGATTTCGTATTTATTCTGAGCGGGAGGGTTAACTATTAAGTCGGCTACATACGAAATGGTTTACGGATCTAAGTTACTTAGTATATGTCTAAATTTAGTATCGTCTCCTACGATGCGATTCAAAGAAAACGTCGTCTCGACTACGCTAAATCAATGTGCGGGCATCTCACGCCATATAGGTTTAGGTAACCTGACCTTTTGTGCGGCGTAGATTCATACCTCCTCCAGACCTGTGTGTGGTGTAAATTCCCTTGCTAAGGGATAGCGAGTCCCTTGATAGATCCTCCCCAAAGTTAATTGTGGATGGTGCTTTGCCATAGAACGCAGCTGCGCAATTTCGTCCGGAGCCTCGTGTTCGCCACGTGGCGGTGAACGTTCGACTGGCATGATGAATTTCTAAAAATTCTTTTGTCCATTCATTCCCGGAAAATCTCGTCGGGGTCACCAGTTGTGGGGTTAAGATCGGTTCCTCACAATAAATTATTAAGCGTGTTCACTATATACAGGGTGACTTAGAACAATCGTTTGTCTTTAAGGGAGTATATTCCTGACTTTATTCTAAGACAATTTTTCCTTTATCAAAATTTTATCCGAAGCTTAGTTTTTAAATTATAAGCAGAAATAGTTTATCAATTACGGGCTGAGTATAGAAGGTAGGCAGGAATGGTGCAACTCACCGTCCGACGCGGGTGCACGTTGCGATCAGCTGTTTTGCTACGAGACACAAATACACATGCACATTCGCGCTCGCACGCATGCATGCACACATACACGTACGCACATGCACATGCATGCACACATTATCTTATAAAAATTCGATGTCTTCGTACCTTGCAAAAAACGGACAGATAATTTCACTCGCCGTGATAGCAACTCTTTTCCATACGACGAATCCACACCGAATAAATCAAAGTTTTTCTTTCTTGAATTATATCAATACTCACGCACTCGATTGATTTATAAAAATCCAAATTTATCGGTCCACATCACTATTAACCGTTAATTATGATTAATTATTTGGCGACTGAGAATTACTCGAATTAAACAGCATATTACGTATAATTAGAGAAATTAGAAATTTTCTTTTTCTTATAAATTGTATCACATTATCAACACATTTACTGACGCACTCAATCGATAAAATAAGGTCTTTGACGAATGAATCGGTTCATCAATAATAATCATTATCAGTTAATCATTCGGCGAATGAGAATACTTGATGAAAAAGAACACATTATGCATAATCGCAATAATCAATATTTGAATAGTCGAGCGAACTTACCTGTAAGTGAAGTTCGACTGCAATTATATGAAGAGCCCCCTTTGAAGAGATTATAACATGTAGTACTTCCTTCGTGTCGCCAGATGTCACATCGGTTTAGAGAAATTTCAAAATGAAACGGGCCCGCGCCTCCACCACGATCCACCATCTTATCCTCAATTTTTAGAGAGTAATTAAAATTGCTGTAAACTTGTTCACATAGGGAGGGAGAAAACTTGACTAAGGTTTTCTAAAAATTGTTCACATAGGGAGGGAGAAAACTTGACTGTAAACTTGTTCACATAGGGAGGGAGAAAACCTGACTAAGGTTTTCTAAAAATTTATTTTTGGGAGGGATTGTAATCTCTTCGAAGGAGGCTCTTCATATAATTGTAGTCAAACTTCACTTACAGGTAAGTTCGCTCGACTATTCAATTATATTTCGCGCCTCCTTCTCTAGATTACAACATGTAGTTATTTAGAGGAGCAGCAATTTTATTTTATATTTTATAGCATTTTAATTATTATCACTCATAATTATATTTATTCAGAGTTTATAACTAATAAACAAAAGAGAATTTAACATTTGATACCATTTAACATCTATATTGCTCTGGATTTTTTACCAGAAATTCTTAAATCAAAAGAAAATAAACCCTACATATCCTAATTTACTTTTTATGACTCAGAACAGCCTTCGCAAATGTGTCTGGTTTTTTAACTATCGATCTATTATAAAATTTTGCAAAGGTATATGACGCCTCAGTTTAGCCAACTGTTCTGATAGTTCCAAGATCTATACCTTTCTTAAATGCTGATGTAGATGTATGCCGTACCGAGTGCGCTTTGAAAATTGATGTGTCTATTCCTTTTTTGATCCATCTTGCTAATGTCTGTGATCCAACATGCCTATACGGCTTCTTTGTAGCTATAAATAAGTTGCTTTCTTCTCCTCTTAATTTTTCTGTTACTTGTAAATATCTAGTGAGCACTATTGCTACACATAAACTCGGTTTCTTTTTATATTTAGGCAAAATCAATAATGGCTGAAATTTTTCTGGTCCTGAGGTCTTAATTCTGCTATCAATTGCAATCTGTACGTTAGTGCTTGTTTCAACAATATTTGATATCCTTATACTTGCTAAAGTTTGTACTCTATGTACATAAGGCTAACAAGATGACCATTTTCTCTGTCAACTGACTTAAGGACAGGGTTTCTAACGGATACAATTTTTCCAAGTATTTCAATACGATCGAAACGTCCCATGTGAAGATATACTTTGGTCTCATTGATCTCAAATTAAAAACCCCTTTTAAGAACCTGCTTATGATCTTATTTTTTCCTATTTTATTTTTTGAAACTAGAGAAATTGCACTTCTGAATGTATTTATACTACCATATGACGCTTCCATTTTGAATTTTTCCGTTAAAAATCTTAGTACCTTATTCACCGATGGATTAAAGAATTCTTCTCTTGAGCCTCTACAAAATATCCACCATAACTTTAAGACCGATTGATATTGTTTAAGTGTCGCCTCAGATAATGCAAGTAAAATTTTTATGGCTTGTCTTGGTACGCTTTCATTTATAAATGAATGCCTGGCCGATAATCTTCCTGCCATTAAACTTATGTCTGGTCTGCGGATATCTCTTTCTCCTGCATAAGGATAAAAGTATACTTTTATCTGGATCAAATATTAATAGTTTATCTATTAATAATTCGTTAAGAAATGGAAACCACGGCTGACTTGGCCAGCACAACTACGATTCCTGTCGCTTTATCATTCTTAATCTTAGTTAACACTTTTAAGATTATAGCGAAAAGTGGAAAAACATAGAAATTTAATTGTGACTATGAAACTGTAAAAGCATCTATTCCTAAAGCTTGATTAATAGGAAATCTCAAGAAAAAGACATCACATTTCCTATTAGCCAGAGTCGTAAACCAATCTAAATGCGATTTGCCTAAAGAATCAACGATTCTCTCAAATGCCCAATGCGCGAGTTCCCACTCTGTGTCATCATTTTTTATTCTTGAAAGTTTATCTGCTTCCTTATTTTCCTTTGACAGAATGTATGAAGCCCACAAAAAAAAATCTGTCTGCTTTCTGCTCATTGCCAAATACTTCTAACTAACTTGTTAAAATCAGGGTATCTTATACTTCCCATCTTGTTTATATAAAAGATCGCGGCTGTATTATCGATTCTCAATAAAATATTACATTTTGTTTTTTTTGGAGCTAGCGCTTCTAGAGCTAATTTTATCGCTAATAACTCCTTATAATTAATGTGCCGCAATTTCTGTTCATTGTTCCAAAAACCATACGCCTGTTGAGAACTATGCCCCCCAGCTTGCCCCCCAGTCTGTGTTTGAAGCATCCGAAAAAATCGTTAAATCAAAAATATCTCTCTTGATATCACAGTATGCTGATCTAAGTGACAATTTCTATCAATCCAATTCCGATAAAAGATGTCTGGATATTAAACATGATTTCTTATTGTAGAAAGAGCTCACCAGGTTTATTAACGATATTTTCTTCTTGTCAGGCAGTTCTAATGAGAATTTTATAGTGTCTATGACGAAGCCTAAAAATGTACATCTTGTTGTGGGGAATAAGATACTTTTTTCCTTATTTATAATGAAACCTAACGACTCCAGACAATTAATTGTCTCTAAAACATTTTATCTACAAAACTATCCGCTACGCATAAGATGTCGTCCAAATAAATCACAGATTTCCATCCTCTAATTCTTAAATGGTTAATAACTGGTTTTAAAACTTTGGTAAACACTCTGGGACTAGTGCATAAATCAAACGGTAAACAAGTAAACTGATAAATTCCACCAGAAAATTCGAAACTTAGGTATTTTCTACTCCTCTTATGAATCGGAATTGAGAAATATGCATCCTCCAAGTATATCTTCGCCATAAAATCTCTAGGAAATATTAATCTTGTTGCCGTTCTTATATCTTCCAACTTGAAATGAATGTAGTACGAATAAATCGATTTAATTTTTTTTTTAATTTAGAATTGTTTTTTTTTGAGCTTTTGCATTTTTCAATAGCTCCTTTTTGTAACAAAATTCTAATAACTTTTGTAATATCATTTAATACTTTAGTAAAAATTAATTCTAACCTTTACTTGTATTTGTTTTGTCCTCTCAGCGTGAAAGCTCCTTGACTTCTTGGTGCAAAATCTGTCCTCAGATTGTTTGTTGGCTTCCTTCCTCTGAAGAACAATCTTGTTCTGGCCTGTTTTGATATGAATTGCCCGTATTTCTGAGATAAGGCCTCGTCCCATACGGGCCTCTTAAGTTTAAAGGCTGCTTCGACGCGTATGGTAGATTTGGGAGATTCTGTGGCTGAAACGTTTAACTTGAGGCTCATTTTTTCAAATGCTTTAGCCTTCTTTATTTTTTCTCCTAGACCTTCTCCAAATAGTAAACTGTCGGGCGTTGTCTTTTGTTGGAGGACATTTTTAACTTCGTGCGATAGCCCTGGTATGATAACTGACTTTCTACATCTTGTCTGATTATAATGCAGATTAGATAGTAATTTTATCGCATCAAACAGCCATCTTAAGAGTTCTATTTTATCTATAGATTCTTCTTCTTGTGAACAACTAGTGATTGCAGCTCCTAAAGCTGATAATGCTGCACCTGTTAATTGTTGTGCCTCTTTTCTATAATTATCTCTCTTGCAGGCATACTCTCCTAAGGAAGCTGCTATTTCTGGATTTAAACTCGGAGCTTCAAACTGTAATGATCTAACATATTTTTTTAATAATTCGTCTTTCTCGGTCTCTGGCATGCCATTTTCCAGAAGCGCCATCTCTTTAAAAAGGTTGGATGTATATCCAGCTTGTGATTTCGAGGATCCTCCCCCATAACCTCTAATATTGACTCATCCAAATAAGCTTCGCTATTTGAGATATTTTCTATTTCTATAACAGATGTATCATTTTCTTTGTTCTTTTCTGTAACTAAAAAAAAAAGTACAAGAAAAGGAGGCATTTTATCTCTTTTTCTGTCTCTCTTTTTCTACAAGGAATTGAACTTATTTACGGATACAGGCCAATGTTAAAAGACAAATTATCATTCCTACAGTGATCTAGGTTATTATCTCATAACGTCTTGCCACCTGTGCAAGCGCGTACTTATGTTTCATTGTCTTGCCACTCGTGCAAGCGCATAGAAAATTTTCACATTTTTTCATTAAGGATAAAATGGCGGATCGTGATGGGGGCGCGCGGGCCCGTTTTATTTTGAAATTCTCTTAACCGATGTGACATCTGGCGACACGAAGGAAGTACTACATGTTGTAATCTAGAGAAGGAGGCGCGAAATATAATTATAAACACATATCACACTTTTACGGATTTACACACGTGATCAATAAATCGAAAAATTCACAAATAATAAATTACAAAGTAATAAATTACATTTAATTATTACCAATTAATCGACTGGTTTTGAAATCATTTGATAAAGATGTGTTATATACACGACACACGTTATTCGATGAGAAGTTCTGTTTGATAACAATAAGCAGTCCATAGATTGTAATAATTATGTTGTATATAAATTTTGTGATGAGAGAGTCGACGACGCGGCACGAGAGTTTGAGCCGTATCGCGAATTCTGATTTTTTATTGTGAAAGCTCTTGTTATTACTCTCGTATTTCGGTGTATAATAAAGTGTTTCTTTCTTAAACTGTTCTTCCTTTCCTGACGCGAGTGTAACGCGAGTGAACCCGTCACGAGTGCATCATTTTATGAGGAACAACAATATAATGAAATTATTATGATATTATATAATATTATAAAATTATTATTATTATTATTATTAATTTTTTATTATTTATTATTTATTGATTTTTTATTATTAATTATTTTTTAATATATATTGTAAGAATTAGACGACCGTAAGCGGTCATGAAAGAGATTCGGAATATAAACAACTAACAGAGAGGAGCCGTCGTGGTCGTGCAGACTAAGTGTCGGATTGGTAAATGAGAGATCCCGAGTTCAAATCTAGTCGGTCTCCGTTAATTTTTTCCGAATCTAATAGATATCTTTCAATCTATTATATTTAATATATATAAGAAAATTATATTTTTTTAAATATTAGATATGCCATTATTTCAGTTGGAGTTTTAGAAAACATACTGCAACTGCGTTTCGCTTTATAATCTTGAAGTAGTTAGAAAGCGCACGAAACTAAACCAGAACGACAGCCGCAATACGCTTCCTCGTACGCTTACATAGTATGAGCACTCGGAGTGAATAAAGGAACGCACCCTATGACACTATATCATTATGACGTCATTTTGACAGTACTGCTAATAAAAAAAACAAAAGCTAAAAAAAGAATTGAAAGATGATTTCTGAATGATGTTTATTCTAAAAGAATCAGACTAAAAAGGTAAAAGAAAGAAAAGGAAAAAAGAAAATTTTCCTTGATGGATCGCGGTAGTAATAGAACCGTATTGGAAATCATTGCGTGACGTCAGAGTAAAAGAGAAGGAATAGACTTGAGCTGCGTTCCGTAACTCACTGTTAGTACTGTAATGCCGTTCCGAAATTCATTCCAGTGTGCTGCGATAGCACTACGATAGAATAATGACGTTATAAATTTTGTCGTCACTTCCTGCAGCTACTGTAGCTAAAGGATGCGTTCCTTTATTCACTCCGAGTATCACGTCATGATATGTAATGGAAGTGTATCGTTTTAGTTTCGTGCGCTTTTTACTACTTTAAGATTATAAAACGAAACGCAGTTGCAGTATATTTTCAAGCTCCAACTGAAAATGGCTAGCATATGTAACATTAAAAAAAATATAATTTTATTATATACATTAAATATAATATATATAAAATAATTAATAATAATAAAAAAATAAATAATAAATAATAAATAATAAAAAAATTAATAATAATATTAATATTAATGATAACAATAATAAAAAATAATTAATAATAATAATAAATAATTATATAAATTATATAATATCATAATAATTTCATTATATTATATTATTTCATATTATACGCTTTATTTTCTTCAATATCAATCAAGGTTATTTCAATCTCCATGAAAACAGCCATCTTTGTGCTCTAACTGCTTTACTTCGCTGATTGCAATAGCCGCAATAGGAAGTACGTCAAAATCAATACGTACTCATAGAATTCAAGGCAATACTTTCGGAGTGCACTACTCTCTATATCGGAACGCTATTCGTAGTACTGAGGCTGGTGTCCCATGGCGCGAAATCTACAGGGGAACGGAACACGCAAACCAATCACAGCGAAAGAACTAAAAGAAAAGAAAACTCGTTCATTCTGTTCGTTCTTTTGCTGTGATTGGTTTGCGCGTTCCGTTTTGCTGTGGATTTCCGCGCTATGGGACACCAACTTGACAGTACTCGGAGTGAATAAAGGAACGTACCCAAAAAGACGCAGCAATCACAGTACAAAATGGCGACGTTCGAAAAAGAAAAGTTAATCCTACTTGATGCAGAAACAAATATTCAATATAAAATAATAATAAATAAAGAAAACGCACAAAAAACATTGCGAGATAAAAATAAAGTTTGATATATTATAACAGATTCGATCATTCGCGCTACACCAAATTTGTATAAACGTTATTATATGCAAAATTATTGCTTTAATTGCTTTTCAGAAGAGATCGTGCATCTATCTGATTTTTTATCCTTTTCTAAGATTGGCCTTATTAATTCCAATATAAAAAAAATGTATTCCGATGTAATCTAAAATAAATATATTTTAGTAAAATTACAAAAACAGTTTATCATATCTACAAAGAATAAAAGATTATAAAAATATACCAAAAGTGAGTTTTAAATTCATTGTTTGTATATCGAGATACTACATCTTCTACAACGTATTTTAGGTATAGAATTTGATCTATTTTTCTTTAATATTATTAACATTTCCTCTATTAACATTTCCTCTATTACATACAGAGTTACTATCAGATTTACCGCTACTTGATTCCATTATATATGCAATATTATCAATTATAAAAACTTTTTCCATTTTCTTATATTATGTGACAGTGTCATATGCAGTTGTACGCAGTACTATTCAATCTCGTTTCGTTTCCATAATTTCACAGTACAGCGCTAGTGAACTAGTAAAAATGGAACGCTTGCATAGCACACTATAATGACGTCATGCTGGCAGTACTGCCAGTAAGTTATGGAACGCAGCCTTGAATTTGACGAACGTGGATGTAAAGAAATAGAGTGCGGTGGAGAGGGAGAGGAATGTACGGAGCGGCGCGATGCGGCGACACGAGTAAACAACTGCGAATCAGCTGATGAGGCACAACATAACACAAGCCAGTCGGAGGGCGAGGAGGGCCTGTCGTTTACCCGCTACTGTTGCTACTCGCTACCACTGCTGCTGCTGCTGCTGCTACTGTTGCTGTTGCTGTTGCTGTTGCTGTCGCTGTTGCCGCTGTTGCTGTCGTTGATTATGGCGACGAGTAGCTCTGACGGCTCTTGCACCGCGCCCGCGGACTTTCAGCTTTCATCTGAATTGGAGGACGCGTCGAGTCGCTTGAGCATGAACTTGCTCAAGTGCCCATTGTGCCATAACAGCCGTCGAATTTTTTACTGCCGCCAGTGTGTCCAGAACGGGGATTTTATACATTCGAACACCGTTTACTCGGAACGGTGCGTTTGTTTCCTTCTTTCATTACCTTTCTACAAATGGAGTAACGTGTCGCCGTTTTTTTTTTTTCATTTTTAATATGCAATCGAGTCCTCCAAGTGGGGATTTTCCAAATGCGTTATTTCTGAGAATACATTTTAACTATCTAGTAAGACGTCTGGAGCGACGGTAACACGCTCGAATCATAGTTATAATTACTGATGATGTTTAGGTTTGCGGACAAACAGACACGGCTCGGACGATTGAAGGCTGCTAGAGCACAATTAGAGGAGAAGTGCACGAAAGCTCTCGAGAGGCACAAGCAAAGAGACAAGCTGGTAAAAAATAATTATCTTTTATCCTGAACTGAAGCTCTTACATCCATAAGAAGATAATATATACATGTTGTTTATACATTCATTTCAATACATGCATATAGGGGAATTTTCAAATCTAATTAATATTTTAATATGATTAAGTAAAAATTATTATAAAAAATTATCATATAATTCAAACAAATATATTGTGTTATCATCAAGTAGAATATTTTTTTTTATGCAATATGTTTACTCAGTAATATAATGTTTTATATCTCAAATTTTTGTAATTTCAGATTTGTGATATAAACACTTGTAAAGAAAGAGTAAGACTACTTCAATCTTTAGTAAATGAAACAAGACAGAGCATCAATAGAGGTGAGACCTAAAATTTACAATTTGTTCTATACACTTTTTTATTAATTATTTGATCTTTTTTTTTTACATATAGGTAATGAACGTTTAAATGTTTTGAAAGACGTCAACTCTCAGTTGACTTCAAGAAAAGCCACGGCATGAGGATAGAATAGAAAAATTACATCGTTATGTTAATGGTCTAAAAGTTAAACAGGAAAAGCAGAAGGAAGCCGTGGAAAGAAAACGGGAGCAACTAAAGAAAGTTATTAAAACTGCTGCTAAACAATTAATTCAGTATATTTTTCCGTTATCTAAGATCCAGCCAAATAGAAGGTATCAGATCCTTATCTCAAATATTTCTTTAGAAATTTAAATAAAGATTTAATATTAAAATTAAAAATTAATTAAAATTTTAATATTTAATTAAAATTTTTAATATTAAGATATTTTTAATATTAAAATTTTAATATCAAATTTAAAATAATTATTATTTATAGCTTATGCAACGAGGACAGCGACAGTGCCACTTCAGACATCCTTACTAGTGCATTAGCAGATGCATCAGGTACATCGTATGTTCGGGGTAGATGGATCAGTGAAAAAGAAAGTTCTTTAGAAATCCATCACTGTATAGTTGAACCAACGTTGCCAGCAACGGGAGATTACAGCGCTTATTCTCTTTGGGGTAATTGCATTATTCATCTTGATTAACAATGTTATGCGTAATTATAAATTGTAATATAAACCATATTATATGTAGTTGCAGCAAATAAAGATGGAGTACCAGGTGCGAACAAAGAAAATGCAATGCACAATCCGGCGTATAATATTAGTGCTGCTTTAACATATGCTACACAACTGGTTAATGTTCTTGCCTATTATGTTAATGTAAAATTACCATACAAACTTACCTGTGGGTATGTATCAAAACTTACACACACACACACACACACACACACACACACACACACACACACACACACACACACACACACACACACACACACACACACACACATACATACATAAACTTTTTATTATTTATTTTTTATTATGTGTGCGCGTTTATTATGTGTGTAACTCAAATAGCACTTGTTCATTATATAGCGTTATTCCTTGTAAAAAAAGTCGAAAAATCCTGAACTATTTTGTTCATTATCTAAAACTAAAAATAAATATCGAGGATATCTAGCATTTACTATATATGATAAATGCTAGATATTTTGAATATTTATTTTCAGTTTTAGATAATGAAATGCACAAACACATATTAACATAAGCTGTTTATAAACAGTTTCTTTATCCTACTTATGTTCTTTCAGAGAGTTTTGCGGGAATGAATTGTCGGACCAAAAATTTGCTAGGAAAGTAGCAAGGCTAAATAGTAATGTATTACATTTGTGTTTTACACAAAATACAAAAATAGATGTTTTACATCCCATGCATACATTGCAAAACTTGATACATTTACTCAATACTGAAATTAGTGACCTCGGAAGGTAATTCATGACTTTAACAGACAGAATTAAGTTTATAAAAAAGTTATTAAAAAATTATGTACTATATATCATAGAATTGGACCAATGGAAGTTGATCCATCTATAATAGCACAACTTCATAATCAATTAATTCCTGATTTGGAAAACAGCGATGATTCAGCTTCCGATGAAGAAGACTTGTGTTGGGGTTGGGAGGCTGTAAGTCACACTTCTGTAAGTTATATATGTTTTTATCGATTAGTCTCGAACAATGAGAACATGATTATATATTGTATTGTATTCATGTGGTACTATATGTATATAGGTACCAAGTATTGCTTGTCCTGAAATGGCAGTACCTGTCTCTGGAGCGATGACAGCAGTCTTCTAGTATGCAAGTGCATCAGAGTGTCGCTGGTGGCTTGGTAACAAGTGCAGCAGCCAGTATCGCATCGATTTGGCGAGGTTGGACTAATAAATAATTTTTTTCCTTTTGACCAGTAAGTTTTTTTCTGTACAGGTATTCTGTACAGGTATTGTATATTTCGAATTTCAAGTCAAAGAACAGAAACTCTGAAGAGATGCTTTGAAGTAAATATAAAATGAAGCGATATTTATATATAATAATATTTATATATTGTGGAGATATGGAGATGTGATTTAAAATCAACATG
>JAECZD010000128.1:0-47768 GCA_024349325.1 Pogonomyrmex californicus | reverse complement strand
TATTATAAAATTTTTTTCAACTTGATTCCTATTCGTCTAAACATTAATCTTTGCCATTCAATTAATGTTTATAAATTTTTAAATGATTAGTTAAAAAAGAATCTGAAGTTGAATTGAAATGTTCATGTAAAAATAAAATAATAAAATGAAAAATAGATAGAACTTACCTACAAAGTATATAGTAGACACATGAGGTACACTCCGAAACAAATTATCACAAACTGTCAAACTCGCCGCGAATGTCAACATTGTTAGCCACCACTCGACATGCAGAAAAAGAATAATAGTAGTAAGAAATTTATTAATACTGCTAATTCTTTTTAATGCGTATTTATTACACACGCGTATTTATTGTTATATTGATACCCGTCTATTTACATCAATCAGTCAATCTTATCGACCCAGCGGATAAATCAATAAGTCAGGGTCACTGCAGGACCCAGCAAACATTGATTCGCTAGATCCTATAGTAACCCTGATATTTATTAATCTGATAATCCGCTGGGTCGATAAGATTAATAATGACATCTCGTAACGTTGCAGCCGTACAAAGGCGACAATAATAATGATATTTCTTAAAGTAAAAATTTCCAAATCGGATTTTGCGTAGCAATATCTCTGCTTGTAAGGCACATAGCAGAAAAATAAAAATATTTTTATTATGCAAGTCGGACTCAAGCTATCGATCAAGTCTACTTAGAACTTGATCAGTTTAGCCGTTATTGAGATTCGATAATTTCGGATGCTCGCATCTCGCCGACTCTTGTAAAGTCACACGGTAGTTCTCGATTGACTTGAATGAATGAACTTAACACCCGAGACACTACCGTGTCTCCTGATCGTGCGCGCTTACTATCCGTTCATCAAGGTGCAACCGGGGACCGTTACGAGAGAAAATGCCCGCATCGCACGCAAAAATATGGAACGGCGTAGGGGAAGAGAGAAGGAGGCAGCGATAGTAGAGCGAAAGCCATTTTCGAGAAAGGATACGAAGCATCCTGGTGGAGCGAGAAGATATTTCGAGTTTGTCGCGTTCTCCATTGGCGAAGACCCCGCGTGTATGAATTGTGCGATTTATCGGGTGAACACATCGATGAGATTTTTTATAAACAAGAATTAGCAGTCAATAAAATCAAATCAATAAAGCGAGTCAATAAAAACCTGATGGAAGAAAAGTTTATCGTCGACCGTGTGATAAAGAGCAGAGGATGCGGTGCTAATAAACAGCTGCTAGTTAGTTGGCGAGGATATCCCAATAAATTCGACAGCTGAATCCTCGCTTCGAGTTTAATTTTTCTCCAAGATGGAAGAGAAGTAATTTTCATGGTTCTTCCGAGCGATAGCAGTAAGAAGTATTTTCCGGGAAATACAACCTCTTCTTTCACCACACAATTACCTCACAGCGTATATTTATTCGGAAAATGGGAAGTCGCACTTAGCGAGATTCAATTTCCCTCCAATCTTTTTCATGTCCGTTAAAACGATAATAAGATTAGATTTATCGATTTGAAGAGCATAAAGAATGAGAAAAATGCTGATAAGTTTACGGTGAAAGAATCACTTACGGTCAAGTGTTTATGAAAATAAAGAGGATCTTATCTACGCGATTAATAAAAAGTGTAGATACGCCGATTGCATTTTACTTTTGAAGTACAAAAAGGCTTTGATGGTAATGTCCTCATAAGCATCGAATGTGATGAAAACTGTACTCTCGTTCATTATATAAATCTGCCAGCTAATATTTTTTAAATATTGGGGGAAATTGACACTAATGATGCCACCCTTTTTTACCATCACAAGTTACCTAATTGTAACGAATTCCAACTTACAAATTCCAATTACCTAATTCCGTTTTTCAAACTCGGTTTTATCGCCGGTGGTGGAGGACGCGTTATATCTTCCTGGACTGTAAAACCCTGTAGCCTATGGTACGGTATCCCTAATAAAATGTATGTTTATTGCGATATTCGCGAGCCTTACAACCGGCGGTACGCGAAGTCCGCTTTTTCGAATCGTTCCAGTCGATATACTCGGCTGTAATTACACGTACGGGACGAATAAAATATTTTCTCACTCTGTAATGTATTCTAATATACTGCTTGCCTCAAACGAAATTCCATAAAATTGAAATAGATATAAAAGATCATCGTGGAGAAAAAACTACCATTCGAATCTGGAACGCTGATAGAACATTACATTTTAGACGTGTTGTAGCCAGACCTACAACTAATAACAAAAGTAGTCCGCATGAAGTTCGGAAAAGTCTTTCGAAAGACGACACAAATGCGTGATCGCCAAAATTGCGATCAGTCTTTCGAAAGACCGCAGAAACGCATCGCACGAGAATATTGCGAAAAATCGCAGCAATATCACGCAATATTGATCAATCAATATCACGCGATCAATCGACGCAACCGATCAGAATGCTGATCGGGCATCGACCAGTCTATATAACCGGCTACACAAGGCGGAGTCGAGAGAATCGAAAATTACGTGTCGTCCGGAATCGAACTTATAATAATCGCACGAGATATTACCGAATCTCGTAGCGAAGTTCACGCGAGTCGTACTATCAGCATCTCAGGTGACATACTCGGTCGTCGGCCGTCAGAGTAACGCGATACGCGCCGAATCGCCCGACGACATTTAACCGTGTGCAAAATATAATCGTTAATATATCAAGTATTTGTACACTTGTTAGAATAAATCAATTAAAATAAAGAAAGTGTGTGTTAGTGAATTCAAGAAGATCCCTATATTCTTTTGATCCTGCTCGAAGTTCCAACTCCTTAGGCTTAACGAACCCGACTATCCCTAATATTAACGTCGTAGCCCATCCGGGATACAACAGACGTGTCCGTTAATTACTATTTGCGGTGGAAAGTCTAGGAGCTTTGAAAAAAAAACTAATCCTCGCATGGAATACGACGAATATTACGAAAGGCAGAACGGTTGAGATAGCGGAGGAGGAATTCCTCGAATTTTCGTCGGTTCACCCTATCAACGTGATCACGGAAAGTTTCCTCGGAGGATTATTTAGAAGGGCACTTCCTTATCTAAACAGGAAAATATGCGCATTCGGGAAAGAAGCTTTAGGCTCCAAAATTGGTGTGATAGAGGATGTTGAAAACAATAGTCAACAACATCCGTTCAAGGAAGCTGTCAAACGCGACTCAAAGAATCGGGTATAAATCTCAAGGGAAAAGCCAGAAAAAATAAGCGAATTAATGAAGGAGTCGGGGGGATATAAAACATCCGCGAAAATGCGCGTAACTCAGTTTCCGTTTGGAGAGCACGACGCACGCACCGGTAAATCCGGAAGAAGCTCTGTTCGTAAACGTAGACGAGTCGGTAAAAAAAGAAAATCATCGAAAATCGACGTAAAAAAAACGAATAAAAAATCATCGAGAAGGAAAGCAGCGGCAAAAAAAATTAAAAAGCTAAAGAAACATCGACGAAATAGCGGAAAAAAGCGCACCGTATCCGATATATTCGCTTAACCACCGCGAGTGTGAATCGTAAGTTTAAGAAATATGTCCTTTCTCCATACTCACTCGACCGAGTGTTTAAAGAGCGAGCTCGATCTTTTTAATTTACCATCTCAAATAAGTATCGAGAGTTCACCATGGATTACAAACCGGTAACCTCGCTCGCGGATGACGCACCTATAGAATTCGTCGTACCCGGATACGGAGAAGATTATCTAGATCTCACGCATACCATGCTAAACCTTTGCGTACAAGTGGAAAGTTTACCCGGCCCTGGATTAGCGGCAGGAGGAAACAAAGTAGGCCCTGTAAATCATTTATTCGATGTTCAACCAGATCGATGTGTACTTTAATCAAAAACTCGTATTACCTCCGAACAACGCTTACGCATAGCGCGTGTACATCGAAACATTGTTAAATTATTCTTCACCGGCAAAAACTTCCCATCTAACTTCTCTCTGGGACACAGACGAACTCGGTCATATGGACGCGCTATTAGAATCGGGAACCAAGCTCTCGTAAGATGCGCCCGATACATCCAAGAAGGACATCCGCTGGATCTAATAGACCATTTTTATTGCAACGTCTTTAATTAGGATAAATTTTTAATTAATGGGTTAGAATGAGACTCATTCGCTCGATACGTTTTGTCTCATGGAACTCAACATCGAAAATACGTATTCTAGATGCTAGTTTGTTCATAAGAAGAGCATAAAAATAATCCGGGAAAAAGAGTTTATATCTAATAATATATATAATTATATCATATAAGATATAATTATATATAATAAAATCTATTAATATTACAAATTATATGCAATTATATCAAAATATTTTCAAAAAAGTAAATATTTTTACGGGTATTATCCGTGTCATTATGCATTGAATACCAACATGCAGTTCACTTCACCAGGGCGAGGAACAGCCTGATACTGTACTGCTTCTCTGGTGGAGTTCCCTTATATACGCTGTATAAGAGAAAGGTAGGAGTGGAGGAAAGTTGGAGAGGAGATAAAGATTGATTAAAGCTATGATGAAGAAGGAGAGAGAGGAGGGGAGAGTCACTTTCGATCAATCAAGAGAATGGTTTTCCATATGTCACTTATATTGTAACCATTATCTCTATTTACGTTGTTGTGATGTTTCTGACTCTCTCTCTCTCTCTCTATATATATATATATATATATATATAAAACCTGTCTGTATTTCCTTGGGAAATACGAATTGTTGTTGTTTTATCAAATAGTATTTGATGTCCTGTTTCAATGTTATGTTCTGATAATGCTGACTGTGCGACGTGTTTTAACCTGACATCGCGTTGATGTTCTTTCATACGTTCGTTGACCATTCTCCCGATTTCCCCAATGTATATTACTTTTACCCCACTTTTTATTACTTTGCCGTATGAGCAAGGTATTTTTATACACTCCTGCTGAGCTGAGTGGGGATCTTTGGTCTTTAAGATTCATCAAGATTTATCCTATTTTCTTGGGGGATCTAAAGATAGTTCGAATGTTGTATTTCGTCAGAATCCTGCCGATCCTGTCGATAGATCTTCATCACTAGACAAGAACGACTCGTCCTCCAAGAACTGAACAAAGACACGGATGTTATCGTATTATCAGCAGACAAAGGTAATACGACGTCAGATTATAAAAGGAAAATAAAGACTCTCCTCTCTAATAAGACATATTCGAGACTCGACAAAGACCCAACTGACTCTATTATGCGAAATACCAAGATCTTAATAGAAAAAGCAGTATTCCAGACGAAACTAAGAAGATAATAAAACCCACTAACTCCCTTCCACCCAGACTATACGGACTACCCAAAATACGGACTACCACAAACCTAATACCCCCCTCAGACCAATTGTCAGTGCCATAAACTCACCAACATACAACCTCTCACATTTCTTAGCCCAAAGACTACAACCTCTCACAGAAAACACTGAATCACATATTATTAATTCGACGAACTTTGTACAGAAAATCCAAAAAATCTTTCCTTCCTTCCTTACTTTCTGAAGACATGCTAGTGAGTTTTGATGTAAAATCCCTGTTCACACAAGTCCCAATCAATGACACGCTAGACATAATTAATTTTCATCCACAAAATTGTATGGAAATGTCAACCTTTTACAAAAAATAATTGTACAGCAATGTAACACATACACAAAGTTTTATAATAAATAATTAAAATTTTTTAAACTTTTTTAATTATTATTCATAACAAAAATTGTACAACGATTAATATTTTAGTTTAAAATAAAAAGATATATTAAAAAAAAATTAATTGTATTAAAAAATATAACGTTTACTTAAAAAAAAAATGTGGCACTTCGGGAATTCGAAGTCGCGTCGACCGCACGAAAAAAAGAGTATCGCGCACGTCAAGCTGCTCAGCTATATCGACTTTTCGTTTACTGATGCACGGTTCTAGTACTTATTTCTCAGCTGATCGGACGCCCAATTTACTTGCAATTTTTTCAGAAACCAAAGTCTACACATAAACGTACCACATGTACGTGCTTTATGTTTTGAGTGTGTGCTTCGCATTGCTCCACACGTTCGGTCTTTCCATATCCAGCGCCGATTTCTGAATGCGCCGATTGCTGAATAGAAATATTATCGTACTCTTTCGCTCTCGATGCGATGATCAAGCGTCTCGGACGTATCTTGATTCCCGCTGATAATTGTTGACATAACGAATGAATGAAAAGAGCAAGCAGATATTAATGTGAACGAAAACGGAAATCGTTACATAAGATCATTGTACTTTACATATAATATTCCTTATACTAAACTGTTATATAATTTTAGGTATAAAAAGTTTAAATAATACAATGAGAATATATATAAAATTATTTTACAATATATCTTTCAAAATTCTCTTAAAAACTCAAAGTTTTCTATGTTTTGAGTAATTACAAATTCTATAATATAAGTTTGTTGTATACTTGTTGTTGTAGCATATATTTTCGCTTGCATCAAATAAAAAAAGAGAGAAGAAGTAAGATATAAAATTAATTATTTTATTAATTGTGCAACAAATTTGTTAAATTTATAATTAATTACTCAAAACATAGCAAACTTTGAATTTTTAAGAGAGTAAGAGAGGAAAATATATTATAAAATAATTTTATTCTCATATATTACATTCTCATATATTACATTATTTAAAATTTATGTAGATAAAATTATATAACGGCTTATAATAAATATTATATGTAAAGTACAATGATCATATGTAACGGTTTTCGTTCACATTATCAATATCTGCTTATTCTTTTCAATTTATACGCTACATGTTAACAATAGTCAGCGGTAACGAAGAAACGTCGGAGATGCTCGACCAGCGCAGCGAGAACGAGAGAGTATGATAATATTTCTATTCTCTTCTCACAGCGCATCGAGCGCGAAAGAGTAGGACGATATTTCTATTCTTTTCTATCGTCTGAAAGTAACCGAGGCGCTGAGAGTACGTGCCTTATCTTTTGTGTGTGTGTATGCCTCGCGTTGCTTCCTTTCTGTATATAGCGTCCGATTTCTAGAAACACTGTTGCTGTTATTCTAAAATTATAGAATTGGTTGATAAATATTCGTGCGCTGGTGAGTATTAATAACGTATAAGAGGCACTCATCACATGTAGGTTAAGATTAATAAAATTCCAGAGGCATCAATCGTGGACTGCATGATATTATTACCGTGCCAGAGGCGTTAATCGCGCTGGCTGGTATTAATTTTTTAACGCACAAGAAGCGTTAAATGTGCATGGTTGGGAGGTTTTATATGCCAAAAGCAAATAGTAGTTTTAATGAAATGCCAGAGGTACCATGAGTTGACGATGGCATTATTGAGTTCGATATGATATTGTTACTGATCTCATCTGTTTCATCTTGAGTGGCATGGCCAAGATTATATAGAGGTCAACTTTGTTTCTTTAAACAGAAATCCTCACTTTTTATTACATGGACTTCCGTTTCCGAAGCGGGTGCGTTAATAACGAAATGACAGAGTTGCAGTGCTGTGTGAAGTGGAGTGTAAGAGAGAGCTGTGGATAGGTGGTGGAGGTGTGCGAGGTGAGAAAGAGTGTGGAGAGTGAGGGGAGGAGAAGGAAAACAGGAGGACGAGAGAGTGGAGTGAGCAAAGTCGGAGGAGTAGCGCGGAAAGGTTAGGCGGTTGGCCGAAGAAGAAGGGAAGAAGGGTAAGCAGTAAGGTGATACGACGGGAAGAGGCAGACGAAGATTGGCCAGGGATTAAGTGGTTAGGGAAAGAGCACGGCGCGACCGAATTAAGGCGCGTGCGCAAGAGTGACGGACCATAGGCTAAGCATAGAGAGGAAACGTGGTAGTAAAAGAGGATTGGGACGAGGAAGAGTGGGGCAGCTTAGGAGAGGAGAGAGCAATGGGAAGGGAGGCGAGGGATGGGGATTCGAGGGAAGTGAGGCGAAGGGGAAAAGAGGGAAAGAGAAGGGAAGGGAAAAGACGAACAGTATGGGGGTGTGGGAATTATTGAAGAGGAAAAGGCAATGGAAGGGGACGGCATTCCGACAGAGGTGTGGAAGTTCAATGGAGAGAGGCTGATGGATTAGGTATGGGAGCAGTGTAATAAGGTATAGAAAGGGTTTGAATGGGTTGAGCGATGGGATAGTGGCGCCGATAAGGGAAAAGGGGGAAGGGAAGAGGGTGGGACTACAGGGAGGTGACCTTGGCCGCGGCCATGTTACAAGATATACGCCGTGATATTAGGGGAGAGGGAGGATGGGAAGGCTGGAAAGGGAGATCAAAGAGAAGAATCTGGTGCCACAGAATCAAACGGGCTTCAAGAAAGGGATGGGAGCGATAGATAATGTCTATGCACTTAATTACCTGCTGAACAGGCAATTGGGTAAAGAAAAAGGGGGAATGGTGACGTTTTTCGTAGAAAAACCTGAAAGCCGCGTTTGAGTCTGTGGATAGGGAGATATTGGGGAGGGAGATGAGAAAGAGAGGGGTAAGGGAGGGTTTAGTGAGAAGATGCGAGGACATCTTTAGAGAGACAAAGAATAGGATGAGAGTAGGAGGAGAGATGAGCAACGCATTTCTGGACGGCAAGAAGGTGAAGCAGAGTTACTTGCTGAGTTCAAGATTATTTAATTTACTGATTGCGGATGTAGAGGAACATATGAAAAGGGGAAGGGGAGAAAGAGTAAAATTAATGGGAGGGAGAGTGTATACGCTTGCTTATGCGGATGATTTGATACTGCTGTCGAAGGAGGAGGAGGGGATGAGATCGATGATGGAGCGCTGGAGGGATATCTAAGGGAAAAGGGCTTGATAAATATGAGGAAATCGAAGATCTTGAGGTTCAGGAAGGGAGAAGGGAGAAGAAAGAGAGTAAGATGATACTGGGAGGGAAGGACGGTGGAGGAGATAAAGACCTTTAAATATTTGGAGTACATTCCAGAGAAACGGAAGGCAAGAAGAGCAGATAAAAGATAGGATAAAAAAGGGAGCTACAATGGTGGGACAAGTGTGGGGGATAGGAAAGAAGAGGTCGGAGGGGATTAGGAAAAGGCTATGGCTGTTTGATGCGCTGGTATGGACAGTGGTATCATACGAGATAGAGATTTGGGATTGGAGAGAGAGGGAAGAGATAGAAAGGCTGCAGGAAAGTTTCTGAGGTCGTTGTTGGGGGTAGGGAAGACGTCGGGATATATGTTAAAAGAAGAACTACAAAGGGACAAATTAAGAGTAAGGGCGGGAAGGAGGGCATGGGGATTTGAGGAGAAATTGACGGGAAGGAAGAGAAGCGAGGTAGTGAGAAAATGTTGGGAGGAAATGAGGGGAAGGACAGTAAAGGGGGCGAGTCTGACGGAATGGGAGAGGGAGAGAAAGAAATTTTTTCAAGAAAGAGGGATGGAGTTGGACGAATTGGAGGGGGCGAGGGAGGAGGGAGGAGGGACTGTTAGATTTTAGTAAATTGGAGGAGAGCGATAGGATGCTGCAAAGGGAGGAGGATCGGGGCCTCAATAACTGGTACGAGAAGATTAAGGTAAACGGCATACCGGGATACTTGAAAAAGGGGTGAGAAATCGGTGAGCGAGAATAGCGAAGTTTAGGCTGGGAGAAGGGGTGAGGGAGGCAATTTACTGAGAAACGGAGGAGGAAAGTGTGTAGGATGTGTGGCGAGAAAGAGGAGACGTGGGAGCACGAGGGAGGAATGTGGGAGATGGGGAAGGGAGGGAAGCTGGCAAGACATGGTCGAGGAAGTTTTAAAAAAGGGGAGAGAAGGGGAAGAGTGGATAAGGAAGATAGAATGGTTTAGAGGAAAGAAGGGGAGGGGGAGAGAAAAGTAGAGAAGAGGAGGAGAGGAGGGAAGGAAAGGGAGAAGGGGAAGGGGGAAGGGAGGCGGAGAGAGAGGGAGAGGGGAAGGAGGAGAGAGGAGGAAGGGAGGGAGGGAGGGAGGGAGGGAGGGAGGGAGGGGGAGAGAGAGAGAGAGAGAGAGAGAGAGAGAGAGAGAAGCACTTTGTAAAAGAGAGGTAATAGAGACATAAGAATGTAATAGAGACATAAGGACGATGAATACTCGGGCGCTTGCGACGGAAGCGGAGGTGGATGCGCGCGCGCGCGCGTGTGTGTGTGTGTGTGTGTGGGGGGGGAAGGCGAGCGAATCGTGGTTGCGTTTAGATTTAGTTAGCTGTAGGCTATAGGTTAAGTTAGGTTAAGATTTAAATTAAGGATATATGTAATCCGGAGGGGAACATTAATAAAGCATACATACATACATACTTACATATTTTTTATTACATATTCTTGTAGCTGACCTGGACAGCTTTTCAAAATACTATAATAAAGTTCTGTTTTAATAAATATTTTCTGAGTTATGAGACTTGAATTATATAATAATTATATAATTATAATAAACATATGTATAGACACATATGTATACACACACACACACACACACACACAAACACACACACACACACATTATTATACAACTAAATTTGTATGCAATTTCAGATTTCAAAAATATATTGTAATTTCATATTTCAAAAATATATTGTATACGCATTTAGTACGTCCGCGTAGATATATATGTATTTGTATATATATATATATATATATATATATATATATATAAAACGTCTCTATCTCCGCGTCGATCGGTTTTGCAGGATAGCGTCGATCGGTTTTGGTCAGGATTCGGTACGAGAAATAAAATATCGTGTCTCTTTATATATCTAGGTTTATATTTACAATGCCGACTGGCTGTTTTTATATGTACAGTATTTACAGGTATTTCGCCGTTGGTACGGCGAAAAGACGCGCGGTTTCCAAGTATTATATACTCGCTCGACTCGCGGTTCTCCGAATTCCGGCGCGTTCCTCGATAGGCGCGGCGCGGGCGCGGGGATTTCGGCCGTCTTGTTTTGATGGATCAGCTGTGTGTAGTGCTATGACGGATCAGCTGTGTGTAATGCTATGACGGCTCGAATGCAGGAAGCTCCCTGCTATTCGATCGTCAGAGGAATATGTGCACAAGGGCTTTCTTTGTGGAGCCCAGGTTGAGAAGCTCCTCAACCTGTGAATACTTGCGCGCTGGTGGATTTAGAGGAGCAATCGGCCAGAAGCTCCTGGCACGATAGGTAGCGCCCTAGATCGCTTTTTGGAGATGATCGGGAATATCGAGAGCAGTATCGGACTGGTTACTGTCTCGCCGGAGATAGGTCTCGTTTATCTCCCGGACTCGCCTAATATACCCGAGCCGGCCATCGGTCGAGAGTCGTCGGGGACTCGGGTCGGGGTAGTTTCGGGGGATGTCTTTGTCGGAATCCCCGCGATAATTCGCCGAACGCGCTCGGGAATTCCGCGAGGATATTCGGTGGCGCGATCGGTAGCGGGGCCGGCGGCAGTGGCCTTACCGTGTGCCTGTTGTTTTACGCGGCGCGCACGTGAAGCCGCGTGATCACCGGTTTGCCGCGTCCGCTGTTTGACGGGCTTTTCGCGACGGTGGGATCGCGGAGGGATTTTATTTAAATCATTGATTAAAAATAGAACACTGTATATATATTTAAAAAATATCTGATTTACTAATATTATATATTTTTTCTGAAGGTATGTGTATGTGTGTAAGAATGTGCGTGTGCGCGCGCGCGCGTGTGTGTGTGTGTGTGTGTGTGTGTGTAAGAAAAATATGCAGAAAAATATGCTTTTAAAAAAAATTGTGCACTTACACGTTGCAAATTACATAACTTTTTTGAAACAATTACGTCTTCTTTATAATTTATTTATCTTTTTATTCTGTGTATAAAAATATTAATACGAGTATCATCTTATTATTCTGTGCATAAAAATATTAATATGAGTATTACGTAAATACTTTAATTATTTTATATTTTATATCAAAATATATTACAATAAATTCAAAGTATGAAAATATCAAAGTATAAAATCTCTCAAACTATTAATTTGTTGATTAACTCTTACGTATAGAATGACTAGACAAATCATATTATATGAAAAAATTATAATTCTATACTCCATTTTGAAAAAACATCGGCGATTATTTCGTTGTCTTTATTGATTAATATAAATATTAGTATTTTCTTGTTTAAGAATGTAATAAAAATCGCAATTTTATTGCAAGTATACAATGTATACATACATTCGTATACATTATGTCTTAATTTAGACATTAGGCCTGTTCTTTTTGGCTGAATTGGTCTTCTAATTATTATACTAGTTCACTAGTTTATCTTTCTTGTGAGAAAGAAAGCTAAACTAGTGAACTAGTATAATAATTAGGATTAATATATATATATATATATATATATATATATATATATATATATATATATATATACTATTGTGATCGAATATAAACGAGATTTTTGTTATAGAGTGAAAAATCTTTATTTATTCTTCAAAATCAAATTCGTCGCCTTCAAAATAATCCCCTCCCGATGCAATACACTTATGCCAACGCTTTTTCCAATTCTCGAAACACTCTGAAAACTCTTCTTCCGGAATGGCCTTCAATACCTTCTTCGTTTCGGCTTGTATCTCCTCAATCGATTCAAAACGGTGTCCCCGGAGCGTCTTTTGAGTTTACTGAATAGCCAGAAGTCACACGGTGCTAAATCAGGCGAATACGATGGTTGTGGAACGATATGGGTCGAGTTTTTGGCGAAATGGTCACGAAGAACCAGTGCAGTGTGAGATGGCGCATTATCGTGGTGCAAAAACAATGAGTTGTCTGCCCATAAATCTGGCCTCTTGGTCTGGACTGATCTAAATGAAATGTTTACAGTATCGGCAAGTTCTCTAATTGTCAATCGACGATTTTGGAGCACCAAATCCTTGATTTGCTTCACGTGTTGTTCATCAGTTGATGTTTTTGGTCGTCTTTGATGTGGTTCGTTTTCTACGCTTTCTCGACCATCTTTCAACATTTTATACCAGTCAAATACTCTTGGTCTTGATAGAACCTGATCACTAAAAGCCTTCTGCAACATTCTGAACGTTTCAGTAGCAGAAATTTCATTCCGCAAACAAAATAAAATACAATTTCTTTGCCCAACAGAATCATTCATTGTAAAAATCGAAAAAAATACTTTTGGATTCATAAAAACGAGCGTTCACTATTAAACAAATGAAGAGACTGACATGAAATTTCATACAGATGTCAAAGACAGTACTACCAACTTAATCAAAAAAATATTTGTCAGAATCGATGAACCCGAACAGTTTAAATTTAAAAATCTCGTTTATATTTGATCACAGTAGTATATATATATATATATATATATATATATATATATATATATATATATATATATATATATATGAGATCTTTATTTTGAATATGATAATATAGAGCGGAATTATAGATGTTGGTAATTTATCATGCGATAAATTATCAACATTTTAGTTCCCTCTAGATGAGGGCGATTTCTTACGGAAGTTCGACCGTTGCTTTAGCATCCCCTTAAGGTCATTTCTTGTCATTCGACGTCAGTGTACTAAATAATGATGTTAAATAAATGTAACATTTGTCACAAAATATTATCGTCACAAATATATCGTTATTTAATTCTTATTTTTAAGTCATTTTTAATGAATAAATAATGAAATAACATCATTAATTATCTTTCTTAATTAACTGTAATATAACTGTAATATAACTAAATAAGAAAAATATTTCCCATATTTAGTACAATTATTAACAAATTCATTAACAAATAAATAAAATATATACAACAATTTATAAATATTTTCATAAGAATAATGATTCTTATTAAACATAATGTAGGTTCATGGCTCTATATATGTAATTAAATTATCTACAAGAATTAGATATGCAATCGAGATTTTAAAATTGAGACTTGAGAAATTTATACAATATAGCAACATTCATTAATCAGATCTATCATATTTTAAGCCGAAATCCTGTAATCACTTATTTGGTCATTTTAGTAGCAGGTTTCATCCCAATACCGAGGTTAAGCGACAACGAACAGGATCTCCAAATGAATGGGTGACCGATTTTAGAAACATGCGATGATATGAGATAAAAAATGTTTCATCACTCTCTCATTTTTTTTTTCATTGTTTTCATTTTTTTCACTTATTTTTCTGTAAATGATGTCACATATATTGTTTTCAGTACTAGCAATCAATATCGGAACGCAACCGTAATTTTGTCATCATAAATATGCATAATTTGATCTGTACATATATAATCATAAACAATTTTATCTATTTATGTATAATTAAATCCATACATAATTAGATCTACAAAATTATATATAATTATATATAATTAGATATAAATTTTTTTTCTCGGGAAGTCTCGGAGTGTTACTCAACTATGCAAAAATATTGAATAAAGCAACCGCCAAGTATTCTCTGATACAAGTCGAAGTTAAAACGTTCACGATTCAATCAGGAATGGTAGGAGAATCGGTTGATAACGCGATACTCGGCCAACTTTCGAAACGCGTAATAGTCGTATTCGTTAATAACAAAGCGTTTAACGGCGATAAAAAACTAAATCCATTTAATTTCAAAAATTATGATATAAATTTCTTCTGGTTATATGCCGATGGCGTGCAAATTCCAAGCAAATCGCTGCAAACCAAATTTTTCTAAAGAGCCGCTCTACACCCTTGTAGAAAAGTACTACTGTGCACTACTAGTGCGCAATAGTGTCACTACTGAATACTTCTAGTGCGCAGTAGTGTCGCTACTTAGCACTTCTAGTGCGGCATAGATTACATTTACAGGTCCCCTTTAATCGGGTTTAATAACATCCGTAATTATAATGTTACGTCCGAGGTTCGAGAGAAGAGATAATATTTTTGATCAGGAGGGGGAACTCGGATGGATGCACGGAACTGTTTTGTTCTCCCAGATCGACGTCGTGGGATCGATCCGCGAATCGAACGCGCCCTAAGAGCAGAGGGAACGGGTCAACAACGGTGACGCTATAACCCTTACCTGCGTTAGCGCGGTCGGTGGTCCGTTTTAAGTCAGAGAACCGAATCTCTTTAACCAAGGATGAACCTCGTGCGATCTTCAGGGGCCCGAGAATGGTTCGGGATCAAGATATTTTTTTTTTTTAATAAATAAATTGGAACGCAATTCGGGTTAACTACGAGTTAATAATAAAAAGAAGAAAACAGATATCTTAACTCTATGGTCCTATGAAATAGTGATCGAAGACGAACGTTAGAGTGTACATTTGAATATTTTCGTTACATGGAAAACTTTTGTTTACAAAAACTTCATTGGCAAAAGACTTCAACTTATATAGTTGAAAATCCAGTACAAAATTTTCATTTACAAAAACTTATATAGTTGAAAATCCGGTACAAAACTTTCATTTACAAAACTTATATAGTTGAAAATCCGGTACAAAACTTTCATTTACAAAAATTTATTATTGAAAATCCAGTACAAAACTTTCATTTACAAAAAAACTTATATAGTCGAAAATCCGGTCTCTAGATTCCTAATTGCTCTAGTTGGGGCAAAAAGCTGGTTATGACGACCATGTCAACAGGATCGGATTGAAGATGTGAGGAGGATTAGGGTGAGCGCTGCGGAAAACTTTTACGGGAACGAGATAGGGAAGAGGGTCACGAGAAGTGTACATTGAGATAGTATCGTAAAGTTGATGTTTCGAGATTTGTTCCCAAAATTGGTTGTCGGGCTTAAATTTTTTTTATGTAAAAAACTCCCGGTGGTGGATGAGTGGGAGAGCGAGGAAATTGGCGGACGAGCTGGTAGAACTTCTCCACGTCGAAGTTCTCTGGAGTGCATTGATTCTTAAATTCTATCGGAGCGGAGAGCGGTGGCGTAGTCTTGTAAAGAAATATTCGCGAGTCTTAGTTCTATCTTGATTAATCGTTCCGTGAGTTCCGCGGCGGTTTTCAGTTTCGCGACGAATCCGCTTGTTTTGTTTCTCCCGACGATGTCGCAATGCCCGCTTTGTTTATTCGGGATGGCCGTTACTTTCGTTTAGTTCACTATGATAAGTGTAAAAGTTAAATTAGAGAGAGGGTGAATTTGGGAGAGGTAAAAAAATTGAGGAATCGTGATAGGGCAGCTCCACCGAGTTAATCGGCGGTTTGCCAATTGGGAATGTTGAGGAGTCAGGGGAGGCAGCGTCACCGAGTCAGTCGGCGGCTTGCCAATTTGAAATGTGGGGAGTGATTTAAGGAAACAATTAAGTTAAGATTTAAGTTTGCAAACCAAACAGCCAATCAACCGCGGAAAAGAATGATAAAGACGGACTTACTTTTGTTGTGGCGGGCCGCAAGTCGTTGACGAGAGCTGAGATGGCTTGGCTGGATCGTGAATCACACGAAAAATAAAGTTTCGCGCACAGATTCTAACTGGAATATTTCTGCAAATAGCTTCGAATGATCCCGTCCGTGAAGGTGTGGAGCGAAGAGAAGAGAGCGATCCGCTCCAAGTCGTGGTATAAAGGGTTCCGGAAGGGTGGGAATATTTAAGGGCGTGATGAATTTCCGCGTTGGCTATCGAATGATAGTTTAGAAAAATTGCGAGTATAGAGAAAGGAGGAGAGCGGTGTTCTGTGAATTATGGTTGTTTTTATGTTTCCGGATTTTCTAGTAAATGACGAAAGCGAATTACTGAAAATTTCATCCGCCATTCCACACTCTCAATTATTCATTGGTGTGCTCGCCAACGGCCGCTAATCGCTTCTTCTTGATTGGCGTTTCCTTAGTTTCCCCACCAGTTTGGGGAGTGTCGCCCTCGAATGATCCGACGCGTTTCTCATCCGTCAAGAATTTGATTTTGTTAATATTTCGAATTTTATTAGTATGTTATGAATCTTTCGGCGCCGACAAAGCTGTCTTTCACGAAGAATTATTTTTTGATAGCGAAACGTGTCTCGAGAGGAATTTTTGTATATTTGTTTAGGATCTTTCTAGATCGTTCGAGGCGCTTCGTTTCCCGATTAGCAGTCGTTATCTTTCTCCGAAAGAGAAGAATTCGTGAAGTCCCCCAAACGTAACAATAAAACCGGCCAATCATAACTATTCCTCTGAAGAATGGAATGACTGTGAAGTTTTATAACAGTAGATAAACAAGGGGGATCCTAAGCCCCCCGGGACGAAAGGGGGGTGAGGGGGGTCGTAGGATCCCCAAGGGATTCGTATCCGGGGGATTGTCGGTAAGGAAGGTTTTCTTTCCCCAGGGGGTTCGTATCTGGGAAGAGAAGGTGGATCCCTCTGGCGGGTAAGTTTATCCTCCTCGGTCGGTACGGATGGTTTTCTTTTCCCACGGCGGTCGCGGGGTTTTCCCGGGTCGGTTTCCCCCCGGGCGGTCGGGCATCTTTCGCGGGGTCTAGCGCTTCCTCCCGTTTTGCGAGATGTCGCGGTTTGGCGCGTTTTCGACGCCGCTTTAGCGTTTTCCGCGGGTCTAGCGTTTCCTGCGTTTTGTTACGCCTTAGCGTTTTCCGCGGGGTCTAGCGCTTCCTGCGTCTGGGCGTTTTCCGCGGGGGTCTAGCGCGTCCCGTTTTGCGAGATGTTACGGTTTGGCGCATTTTTTACGTCGCCTTAGGCGCGTTCTGTGTCTAGGCGTTGTCTATGAGGATATAACGCATGTAGCTCGTCCTGTTTTTAGAATGTTGCGATTTGGTGCGTCGTCGAAGTGATTCGCGTCTGGGCGTTTTTCCGTGAGGTCTAGCGCGTTCTGTTTTGCGGTTTGGCGGTTTGGCGCGTTCTTTTTTTACGCCGCTTTAGAGTATTTAACTAGGAGTATCGACGATATATTGTTACTTTGCGAGATGGAGAGTCTAATGTTCCGGAGAGTCAAATGAAGTCAATGAGTCAATTGAAGGATCCGGAGATAATATCGCTCTTAGACGAACCGCTCGAGTTTTCGAGAGAGATGGAACGCGAGATGGTAGAACGGGAGAAACGCGCGATGACGATGGAACGTGAGAAACGACCTACGATCGAGCGGGAAGAGGAGGACGGGATATTGGCGGAGGCCGAGAGCGACACGGTCGACTCGCTCGAGTTGATGCGTGTGATGTGGACGTCTATGCATTCGACGGCGTGTAATTTGCGGCTGATGATAGCGTTTTTATCTAAACTTTTGTCTAAATCTGGCACTTCGTCGAGAAACGGAGCGTATACGCGAGGCCGAGTGTATAAGGAACGCTATACGTATCGTCATCGACGTGTGGAGTCGGAAAGGTCCGTGGAACTCGTACTGTTCTGGGGAGAGCATGGTTCGCTTGATCGAGAGTTCCGCGACGCCGGACGAGCGCGCGTCGCGTATAGAGATCGAGATAACGAGAGAGGCTTCTTCGAGTTGGATACGAGATTACTAGGAGTATCTGGCGCGTTTGAAAACGACGAAGGGGGATCTCGATGACGAGTACGAGAAGTATCTTGCGCGTCTGAATATGGCGAGGAGAAATGACAAGAGTTGTGGAGCGAGGCGGATTTTCTCGCCATTCAGAATTTATATGGTTTAAGGAATAAGAGCGAAGTCTTGAGACCAGCGACGACCACGATCGCGACGCGGGCGATTCCACGGATCTGTGCGCGTTGCGTGCGGTGTTGGTGTTAGAAAATAGAATGTACGTGGCGTATCGGCGTCACTTACGGTCGGTCGACTTAAACGGAAAATCTTACGGCAGGTCGTTGTTACTGACGGACTATCTGCGTTTTCTTCCCGATAATTTTACGCGTTTACGCCCGCGGCGGGCGCGTATCGACGACCCTCGGGCCAACTTGTATTGTTCGTAGATGATACGGTTTACATGGCAGACTATCAGAGTTTCGAACTGGTACCGGGTTGGCCGAGGAAACTGAAGGATATGAATCTTCCTTCTAACGCGAAAATTAATGCTGTAGTTAATACTAATGCGGGACGAACGTTCGCGATTTACAACGAGATTGTGATTGAGATCGACGGCTCGATGATAGCCGTCAGACATAACTCGTTGCACGCGATATTTCCGGGGATTCCACCCGCCGTAACGTCCGCCGTTCGATACATCGATGGTAATCTGTATTTTCTCGTTAAACGACAATTCTTTAAGTACAACGAGTTTGTCAGAAGTGTAACTATGGCCGGTAAATTCGACCCGGAGATTTTTGGTATCGTGTGTTCAAGGGACGGACTGTTAGAACAATTGCGCGCTCTTTTGAAAAGACTTGTTCAGATGAGGAACGTATTTTCGAACGAGGACGATTTAGAAGAAGAGAGGGAGGAGGAAGAGGCACGGAAGTTTTCGTATAGTGTATAGAGCGAAGGATACAAAAATAGTATCGCGCGATCTCTCCGATCGTAAAGATGTACGATATCGAGCACTCGCAGGGTTCCGAGACGCATCGAGTCGACGAGAGCGACGACGCGAGGAGGAGGAAGAGAACGCTCGATGATGACAGGCCGATCGCGTCGAGTCATAACAACGCTGGTTGTACGAATAATCCAGTTAGAGTTCTAGAATGAAAATATCCTAAGACAGGATACAAGTTTCTAAACATATGTATCACTCTTGGACGTTCCTCTCGCGTGAATATTATCCTGGGAGATAGTCATGGCAAAAAGGTCTCGATGTCGCCTGATACGTGAAGGCAGCTTCTCGAGCAACGACGTTTTTTCGAAGTATCTGCAGAGTACCAACGCAAAATCGTTCTTTCCTCGTCGCATATCGGAAATATGACCGTGCGTTTCGGAAGAATCAACAATCTGACGATATTACGTCTGGAAACGGCCGCGGCTCGCTTGGCCATGTCGAAGGAAACGGTGAATAATATGTTCGAGCTCGAGCATTGCGTCAACCGACTCGTTATCTCGTTGACCAAGATATTAGGAAAAAGCAACGCAAAATTGGCGCGTTTCAAGGATCTCGCGTCCACCGTTAAGGATACGGAGAATATCTCGAGAGTCATACGCGATAGCAATGCCTTCGATCGTAACGACATTATCGATTGCGAACTCGTTGCTCTGTTCTTTGGGATGTAAGATTGAGATGAAATAAAGTGAGATATATATTGTAAAACTGGTTTTTTATTTGTACTTCCCCAAGAATATATATAAGTGCAGCGAGCAATATAAAAATCTGATTATAATATAAGCAATAAATCTGACATATAATAGTTTAAAAACAATCTAATATATGATACAATAGTTAAAAAAACAATCTGATATAAATCGTTAATGCGACATTACAGTTCGGTGATACATTCCTGTCGTTTCGACCACCAGTCGTACCAGTTTGCACACGTTCTCCATGGCACAATTCTTAGCGTGACGTTCGCAGTGGAATGCACGAACGTCGTTCAGGGTGTTTAGGCGCCCTATATCCTCGAAATCCACATCGATAGTCTCGACGATCACGTCGTGGTCCGCGATGACGTCGCAGCCGAGAATCTCCTCCAACCACTTCTTCTTCTCCAAGCCTTTGACGTACACTCGTCTAGGCGCGTCTCGCGATTGGTCGCACACGCCGTTTCGAATCACGGGCTTCGAGAGTCTGTAGGCGACGTCACCGACGCTCCATTGTAGACCGTGATGATTGGAGGTTATCCAACACGCTTTAGATTTTTCCGCCTTTATAAGAAGATTCCAGGATATCGCTTCTCGAAACATTCGATGAGTCAGCTCTTTTCCATTTCTCAATATCGCCACCTCTTTAACCATAAATTTCTCCCGAACGGTAAAACCTTGCAGATCGACGAAGATCGGTACGTTCGACATTATCGCGAGACGGGGAAATTCGATATCTTCGCGCTCCGCTCTCCTTTATACGTTCGTTATCGCTATCGCATAGGGAAAACCGCGGTTTCGTTTTTTTTTTTTGCGCTCCGCTCTTCTTTCTTATACGCTCGTAATCGATATCGCGTAGGGAAAACCGCGGTTTCTTGTTTTTTTACGTGAGTTTACGTATGACGTTTGTCAGCGGGTTATACTCTATAATTCTATCATGAATGATGAGACAATAAGCCGTTGTGTTAGTCGGAACGTTCTCTTTGCATTCGAATTCTACGCGAACGTCGACGGTGGCACTCTTGATCGATTCGTTTTGGCGGGAGCAATCGATGACCATGAGTGAACCATATTGTAGAAATCTAGTGATAGTCATGAACGCTTCACAGGTCTCGCACCCGTAATATGCCTTTCGAAATTTCAGATACATACAGCATTGCGAACTTGTTACGCTCGAAATCTAGATTCATATCGTCGTAGAGATAGAACTCGGAATTCAAATAGAGTTTTACATTAGTCAGCTTGCAATCGTCGAATTTAAAAACGTTTTCCGACGGTACGTTTTTCCTTCCGGTCTGTAGCGCGACGATCACGTATCACGGTTTCTCCAATTGTGTCGCCGTTTTTACCGCTCACGAATGCTTGGTCGTACTTTGCAACAGCGGAAATTCGTATAGATTACACGAACGGAATCCCATACTCAGATATCATCCGCTGTTCACAGAAGCGACATTTTGTTGACGTTATTCAGTATCACGTGCGGCATTCGCCACTGTATTCTCAACAATGTGATCTTTGGTCTCTGATCCGGATGCACCACGATGTAATTGTTATCGTTGCGAGCGCGTATCAGAATGAGTTCGTGCCGCGCGTTTATCACTATGCGCTTGTAATTCTCGCAGAAACCGAGGAGTACGTTGAAAGGCACGCAAAAGTTGAAATCGTCCAACGCTATAGGCGGTATTTTCCATCCGGTGTTCTGTAAAGCTCTCTCTCTCGTAGCTCAACGATGCGTAGTTTTTCATCAAGGTCGTTATCCCGACGTTTCTGCTCTTATCGATCTCCACGCCATTGAGCTCGTATCGAATCTCATCGAACATAAACGGGACGCAGTTGTTGACTAGCTTCGCTCTCGTAACTTCCTTCGCCGTGCCTTCCTTCGCGCTCTCTCTCGTCGCGAACTTTCCCTCGATGTAACCTTTCGCACGGCAACGTGTACAGATCCTGTTGTTGTATAGGTATTCGTATTTCGTCGCTGTATCCAAACGTGGTGTTAACGTACGGATTGTAAGTGTGGATTTCTATTTTCATGATACGATCGTCAAAGATCGGGGCACCTCCGATACTTAAAATGTCACTCGCCATGTCGATTCTTCACGACGAAACCTAAAGATCTTAAGAACGCAACGTTCGCGACGTTCAACTTGTTCGCTCTTCCCTCGCGCACCTTCCTCGTCGCGTCGTTTCGCGATAGGATCGCGGATGTAGCGTTTGCGTCTCCTCTTCCTCTTGCGTACTACTCGTTTAGAACGAGCATCTTTCGCGCATCTCTCTTTACTGTTTTCGTCATCGCACGTAAAGTCGCGCCGTTATCTCCTCTCCGCGAAAGTCGATCGGTCGCCCGTCCTGATCCACGACTCGAAACGTGATATCGGTGACGTTTCGCGCGATGATCGGAAAATAAATGATCAATGTCGGGGCGTTCGACAGTTTATATCTCGGAGGAACGTTCGGGGAAAACTCGTGTATCGTGTGAACCGGTTCGTAGTACGCACCCGCGGTGATATTGCACTCCACCCGAATGATATTCACGCCCATGATATTCACGGGCCCATTTGTTCAGTCGTAGCACGCGCGACGACGAGAATCCCAGGAGCGAACCGATGTTGTTCGGTTTCGCGAAATCGATTCGATGCTCGCATCTGATCTCGCTTCTCATGGTGTTCTCGTTGGCGCGAATGATCAGAGGCCGCGCGCCCCTCTCACCCTCGTTGCTCTCGTCATCGTCGCTCGTTCTCTTGCTTTCGTCAATTCTTCGCTTTTTAGAGATAGCGGCGTTCAGATATCTGTCTATCTCAACTCGTACGAACCCTTGGGAATCACGATCATTTTGTCGTCGTAATAGAACTTATTATTCGTGGAATCGACGTTCGTTATAGTGTTGTACGTTTCGAAATTCGTGAGACCTAACTCGTAATCGTTGTCGCTCAGATTTAAGGCGGGAAAATAGTACGCCGTGAGGACGTTACTCTTACCGGTGAACGAAAGGTTCAGCGACATTGCGACCGATCCTCGAGAGAAATTGCAGGCACAACTAACCGCAGATGCTCTGATCGTACGTCTGATACGATCCGCGATTGTACGTTATATTTACGTCACCGCCGAGATGTTGTTTCTCAAGTTCCCTCGGCGGTCGAAGATTGCCGAAACCGTCGAAGTAAATCGCGTCGTTTCCCCTGTTCGCGTAGGCGACCCAGTGAGTATCCGAACCCGTTGAGTCGTCAAGATTCACGATGCCGCTCTCGTTGCGTCGCGCTTTCGACGGTAACGCGTCATGCATAAACACTCCTCTGAAGAAGGGTCTCGCAGACGACGCGCTGAGCGGTTCAGCTGTTCGTTCATAGTAATGCCGGAGAGCGGTAACTCGAGCGATCCTAACGTTTCCTTCCACGATTTTTTTTTTTCGTTCTCGTCACACCGCTGCCACATTTGTAAGGCGCTAGGTGCAATCCATGACCCTCCATCGCCCGATTGTGACGTTGCAATTCCTCCAGTTGACGCCGAGCGGCCTTACCGGCGTTCACCGCCTTCGCGACGCTCACAGCGCCACCGATCAGAGAATCGAGCGCGCCTAGTATCGGAAAAATGGGCAATAAGCCGCGTTTCGCCGTCGGAAGTATCCTCCTCTTCGTCGTTGTCATCTTCCTTTTCTTCTTTCTCAAACCCATGCCTAGCTTTGTTTTTGCTTTCACAGCAGCCCATACGGCGGTCGCGGCGGTTCTCTCGCCGAAGGTGGAATCTCCGGCCGTTATACGTTCACGCGCCTTCTCGGCGAGAGCTCGATCGGCGATGTGGCGATCGGCGAGTTCCTTATTTCGCGAGTAGGCGATGTCGTGCTCGTGGCACGCCGCGTCCAACGGGTTTACACCTTGATCGCCGCGTGCCAATCGCTTCGCGAGAGGGGTGCCGGGCCCGCAAAATTGATACCCGGGAATATGTAGTTCGAAGGGAAGCGTATTTATCGTCGTATCGAGTAATCCCGCACCGCTAAGCATTCATTACAATTCTTGATAAGAGGCGCAGGACCGTCTGTGCGATCGTTGTCACGGACGATTATAATGCTCCAGACACACGCGACAACGTTGCACCTCGGGATCCGCTCTCAGATGATCGGGTAGTCTGTTCCACAGTAGCTCCACGTATCTGTCGAAATCGCGCACGAGAACGATCCTCGGGATAAGTCGCAACTGTTCAGCGGATAGATTGAGAATATCGCGTTTGTCCGTCAATAGGGAAAACATATCGATCACTGTGCGCGATCGAATCGCCGTCAAGTATAAGTGGAGCGATTATCAACCGCGTCTCCTCGAAGCGAGTGCGAGTAAATGCGATTCGTTCGACGGTCGCCGGCTATAGGAGTGTCCAATCTCGACCGTAAGGCTCGACGAATCTCGGGCGATGCGGTCGGGAGGTCGCGCAGACACGGCTCTCTACTACCGAACACGATACGTTGCATCATTTGCGGCCCCTCCAATTGCGGTAAAACGAACGTGTTGATAAGCATGCTCAAAAGTCCGCACGGTGCGCGCTTCGAGAACGTGTTAGTCTACTCGAAATCCCTGCAACAACCGAAGTATCGATACCTGGCGGAGTTGCTCGAGTCGATGGACGAGATCGGCTATCGCGCGTTCTCGAACAATAGCGACGTCGTGCCGCCGAGCGAGGCGCTTTCCGATTCGATATTCGTGTTCAACGACGTGGCCTGTGACAAGCAGAACGCGATCAAGAAATATTTCGCCATGAGTCGACACTCGAACATCGATTGTTTCTATCTTTGTCAGACATACGCTAAAATTCCGAAACACCTGATACGCGAATCTCTTGATTCTGTTTAAGCAGGATGGCACTAACCTAAAGCACGTTTACAACGAGCACGTGAACACGGATATGTCGTACGAGGATTTTTACGCCTGTGTCGCGCGTGTTGGAAACGCAAATACGGTTTCGTAGTCATCGATAAAGACAACGCGTTAAGGAATGGCAGATACAGACGAGGATTTAACGATTTCGCTGTGGTATAGAGCGATTAGTTGTGCGACGAGAATGAACGTCGACGCTGCTGCGAGTATGGACGTCGACGCTGCGGCTGGTACAGACGTCGCTCTGCGGGAAAAAACGGCGCAAGAGATCGCGAAGGCTCAGAACTCTATACTAAAAAATACAGAGAATTAAAGACCGATGAGATAGAAGAGGAGATCGCGCTGGAGAGGCGACTCAAATCGATCGTTCAGCCGTTGAAACGAATCGCCGAGAACACCACGCGAGACGAGTCGACCGAGGAAATCGACCCGATCGCATTCATCGGCGCTAAGAGGAAACGCGAGACCGACGAAGAGACGTCTCTCGACAAGATCGCCTTCGATCGCGACGGCAAGTTCCGCGACTAGAAACGAATCGGAGGACTCGACCTCGAATGCGCAATGGGGACCGTTAGGTCACAAATATATGGGCGCGCTTCTAAGCGGGGACAGATAGAGCGAGATCGATCACGTTTACGGGGTGTACTTCGACTTGAGCGGCTCGATGCTTGGCGACAGGCGATTCGACGTGGCCGCCGACAGCGTGATCGTGGGCGACGCGCGATATCCGGGTACCCCGGGCTTATACGAATTGATCTTCAAGAGACTTCCCGACGACGCCGTACACGGAGAACGACAAGCAAACGTACAAGAGTATATACTGTTGACAACGAACGGCCATCGGCGTGGCCACAACGCGCTTATGCCCATTCTAGGAAACAAAGGTTTCAAATACAAGCATATCATCGTGCCGCTATTGCTCGATAGAGACAAAAGTGGCGCTGGTACTGGTAAAGCGAGAAAAAAAGGGATCGACTCTGTTCCATCCGCTATGCGGGTGAGAGACAAAGGAATCGAGTACGTTCACTGGGACGATCCCAACGAGCTAGTCGATCGTCTTCGATTGCTCGATACCTCTCGACAAGCTGGCAACGATGCTCACGACAACGAGATTCTATCGATACTCGAGGAGCTTCGCGAGATCGACGCGATCGAGTAAAACGCGGCGCGCGCTCGCGGCGACCGGTATTCCCGTTATGTTGGTGAACAAGTTCGGAAGACCGTTGGAGTCGTTCGGCGACAGGGCACGCTCGCGACCGTCGATCGATTCCCTGCGTCGCTATGTGCGTAACAACGCGCTCTGTCTAAGTGACGATTACTACGACGCGAGAGACAGAACCATACGGCGTTTAGCCGCACCTAGAATCGATACCGACGCCGCGAGGAAGAGCTACGTGGACAGCGCGTTTCGAGACGCGGAAACGAGGATCTCCGAGACGAGCGAACTCTCGGCGAGCACTCGAGCGTTGCTGTCGGAGATGAACGAGCACGACCAGGTCGATCGGCGAATTGGAGGAATCTATGGCGCGCGTAGCCAGATTATTTCTAAAATACGATACGCAGATCGCCGAGATTACAGATTATCGCGCGCGGATTCGTCACCCACGGGGGCTTGATGTCCGTGAACAAATTCGGGAAGTCTCTGGAGAGGCAGCGCGACGTCAACGATCGTTCGACGATCGCATCCCTGCAGGCGTACGTGCGTCGCAGCGCGCTCTGCCTGAATCCGGACGACTACGACGTTAACAGACGCAAGATACGCCATTTGGATACGCCGATCGACGATGCCGACGACCAAGGGTTACGTCGACGACGCTTCGCGTAAGGAGCGAGGAATCGAAAGCTCTAACGAACGAGCTACGAAAACAGCTGGAAGATATGAACAAGCGAATTCGGAATATTCTCCTACAATATTACGACGTAAAAACCGAAGTGGACGTTCTGCGACACTTCGAGAAGAAGAGAGAGGCCTCGCTCGTCGATCACGACAAACGAATAGAGGAGACGAGAGACGCGATGGAACGAGAGCTCGAGAAGCGGGACGAATCGCGAGAGAAAGATCTGAGCGAGATCCGAAAAGTCGTCGAGACGCTCGGTGACGTTCAGGAGAAACGAACGCGGAATCTAGAGGAATCACTGCGACAGATCGAGGAGAGGAGGGAGGCCTCGCTCGTCAATTTCGATAAACAAATAAGGGAAACGGAACGAGCGCTCGATAAACAGTACAACCAACGAATTAGAGACCTGTCCATGTTTCAACGTGCGCTAGGACGAACGGAGGAAAAACAGGACAAACTGCGAGCTAGAGACTCGAGCGAGATCCGAAGGGTCGTCGAGACGCTCGGCGACGCTTAAGAGAAATGAACGCGGATCCTAGAGGAATCACTGCGAAATCTAGAGAAATCCCTCGAAACGAGCTCGACGCGTCGTCGACGAATCGCGAGAGAATATCGACGGACGTGGAAAATCTCGCGCGTAGCGTGACAGATCTGACGAGAATCGCGAGAGAACTGACGGACAAAGCGATAACGAGAGAGACGCTGGCCTCGTTGAATGTGGATAAAATGGTGACTAGAGAAACGATAGACGAATTACTAGTCGCACTAAAAACGGATATTCCAAATACCATGAAACACGCGATTAACGTTTGGAACGAGGAACGAATGCGCGAAGCGACGAGCACGAATAAAACTAGCGCGAATCGCGCCTCCTTCTCGTAAATCAGCGATGAGCGTCGAGAAGAGAAGACTCGTCGAGGAGCTTCGCGCCCGCGCGAAGAAACTTCCCGCGTCGTCGCATCGTAATGCGCGGTTACGACGACCTGTGGCAGGCCGATGTCGTCGAGATGCGTCCGTACGCGCGACGAAACAAAGGCTACAACTACGTGATGACGGTTATCGACGTGTTGAGCAAACGCGTGGGCGGTGCCGCTGAAGAGCAAGAGCGGAAGCGAGGTAGCCGCGGCGTTGTCCAAGATATTTCGCGACGACGCTCGACATCCGCGAAATCTACAAACGGACAAGGGCAAGGAGTTCTACAACGCATCCGTAAAAGCGGTTACTGATAAGTACGATATACGTCACTACTCGACGTACTCGGTGATGAAAGCGGCGGTTGTGGAGCGATTCAATCGCACGCTCAAGAACAACATGTAGGAACTCTTCACGCTCAACGGATCGTACAGATGGCTCGACGCTCTACCGCGTTTAATCTCGGAGTATAACAACCGTGCGCATCGAACGATCGGAATGCGACCGGCGGACGTAACTCCCGCCATTGCCAAGAGACTCCTCTCCACGGTATACAGTCACTTGAGGATCGCAGCCCCCGCGAGGTTCAAGGTGAACGATCCGGTACGCGTCAGCAAGTTCAAAACGATTTTCGAGAAAGGATATACGCCTAACTGGACGACCGAGATTTTTCGAATCGCCAAGGTGCAACGCACGAATCCCGTGACGTATCTGCTGAAAGACTATCGCGGAGAACCAATAGCTGGAGGATTTTACGAACACGAGTTACTGCGAGTTTCCAATCCCGATATCTATCTCGTAGAGAAAGTGCTACGTAGAAAGGACGATAGAGTTTTCGTCAAATGGTTAGGAATGGACACAACTCTTGGATTCATAAAACGGCTATATTGTAATGAATAAAGAGTATAAAGTAAAACGATTACTTATTCTACATTGGTAAAAGTTTTATGCTACATTAATATCTAATAACGGTATCTTATAATGACTCCACGGTAATGTATTGATGGAGTCGGATATTAAGTATCGCTTGTTGTCATGAGGACTCAAAGCTAGTTTTAGTTCGGACACGGTGTAAACCTCATGCAGCATCGAGCGTATGCACGCCTGACGTCTCGATTGCTGCGACGATTCGTTCAAGCAACGCGCGAAATCCTCGAACGTTATCGTTTTCGCGACGGTACTCCTCTTGACGCCCTTTATTCTCTTCGTATCGTTCTTTCCCAGAACTTTCAAAGCGTACATCTTCGCCCTGAGTCCTATGAACTCCGTCATGATCGCTCCGTTGTTCTCGTCCTTCATCAAACCGAGAACCTTCTTGTTCGCGCGCGGTATCGTACGCGTTGTCGTCGGGGTAATCGCTGGTGTCGAATCTCCCGATATCCCGCTTCATATTCTCGTAAACGTTCCGGTATTCCAGAAAATATATCAAGCTATCGGTATCCGTGTACATGATTTTGCATTTAGAGCGATAAAGCGGCATCATATAATCATAATGAAAATCATACAAACGCATCTTGGATATCTCTAGAATGCACATACCGACGTAGATTGGTTTGTTAAACTGAACTTCGAGTTTGCGCAACTCAATAGCCATGAGATTCTCGTCGAAGACGCTCCTACTGTGAAAGTTCGGTTTCGCGATCAGCGCTTCCGCGCCGTATCTTCCGTCCTAACGCGTCACGAGTCTCACTCACGTCTACGTAATCGCGCACGTTCTCCATTGTCTTGCCGAAAACCGTTGTTCATCAGTTTATACAGATTCCTCTCGAACTCGTTGCTCGCGCGAATTCTCCGTTCCGTATTAAGCTCGATGTACGCGCGCAGCCAAGGAGATTGCGCGAACCGCAACGCGCGATAGACCTTCGTCACGCGTAAACCGTGTCGCACGCACTGTTGAAGATTGCAATAGTGCGTCACGTGACTTGTCGTAGAGCGTGGCGAGTAGCTTCTCGTTTCGATTTCTCGGCGGTCTCTTGCGCGCCGGGCAGAATGGAAGATCCGCGTGGTCGTCGTGAAGATATCGCGGATACTCGAGATCGACCTTTAGACTATAACCGATATCGGAGTTAGATAACACGGACATAACATCGAGACTTTCAACGTCCTCGACCCACCGAAATTCCGCATACGGTAAGGGTTCGCACATGGCCCAGCCGTAGAGATTATTCACGTCGTAGTACATGAGATACGACGACGGTCGAGACGAATCATACGACGATTCGTATTGATTGTTAGCTCGCGCGTACCTGTTCGAGCATTGATTCAAACCGCGTATACCGCGCTCTACAAACAGCACCATATCGATAAGCAGATCGAATCGAACGTTCAGGTATTTCAACATAGCGTGTATCTCGATAATGTGAAATAATGCGCTGGATCTAAACCGTAACTTTCCATACAGGTATCCCGAAAATTTTCAAAAACATCCGCCAAAAGAAGCATATCCGTTTTCAAATATAAATCGCTGTACTCACCGAGAGTCCTCACGCGAAAACGCTCCCATACCTTTCGCGCGTGCTCGTAATCGCTAGCGCTCACAGTTTCGCCAGTTAAAGAACTGTGAAAAGCTTCGATCGGCGGTAACTCGGTCTCTAATAGTTTATCAACTGTCGACGTACTCGTACGGAAATACGCTCTTGCGCGTGAGCAACTCGAAATCCTCCGTAACGAGATCGGAGAATTCGAATCGCGCAATCCTCAATTTTTCCCGATCTAGATACGAAGCTACTTTTTCTAAACTGGTATTGAGAAACTTAAACGAATCTACGAAACGTAGCTTAACGCAATTTTTCCATTTTCCATACGCCGAATCGTTGACGATTTTCGAAAACGCGATGTAATTCTCCTTAATCAACGGTAACAGATCGACTTTACCCTCGAAAGCGTTCGCTATATCCTTGATAATGAAATGCGCGTCGTAACCGGATAGATTGTGAAAAAAAAACGGGAATAACAAACGCGTTCTGATAGTTCAAATTGCAGTTCGCGTGCGCGAGTCCTCTGTACCGTCCGGTAAGATGACAATGATCGCGCAAGCAAATATCATACGGCCCAAAGATCCTTCTGCACACGTGACAATTTGTCGTCTTTTGAAAAGCACTCGGCTCGTCCGGCGTGAGCTCCAATCGGTACGCTCGCGCACAGAACCTTCCTCACGCGAGAGCGCGCAGCTCCTCGACGAACCACGAGATGCAATCGTCGCCTCGATGAGATCTATACGCGGATACGATTCCGTTATACGTGCTACGCAAATAATATCCTACGTTGAACGCCTTGTGGTGTTGATAGGCGAATCTATCGTTGAGATTCCCAGCGAACCGTCGATCTCCCTTTTCTAAAACGCACGTCAGATCGGCGTACACGACGAATCGTAGTCTCTCCTTTCTGTCGTGATTGCGAAAGAAAAGCCACTTGTCGTCCTCGCTCGGAACGGCGCAGTCGTTCGCTCTTCCGCACTCGACGCTATGCGCGATCAATTTCTCGTTCGAGTAAAAATAATGCAGACATTTGAAAAAACAATTTATAATTAATACAAAATTTATCTCGCGACGAGCATAGTCTCTCTTACGCTTATTGATCGCATATGTATCTTATGCTTGTTTATTTGTGACGTTAACAGTCGAGACAGGTGCTTTATCCATACAAATTGACCGACATTATCGCCGCGCCGCTCGTTCGACAGATAGAGCAAATTTACGTGCGTAGACTTCTTGTTTCCCATGAGCGACAAGGGAACGATCATGATATCGTTCCTCTCCCTTTTCTCTCGAATGGCAAATACGTTGATAGACAAATCGTTAAGACGTTCGAACCTAGTGATGTTTCGTAGCATCATAGGAAAGTCGATACCATTGAAATTCAGCACCAATAAATAGTGAGGATACGACGAAGGTCTATCCGGGTGTAGATCAACGGGATATAGAGCGGCCATCACCGCCCACGCGAAGCACGCGTTGTCGTTTGAACGTACATTAATCACGGCTCTCTTACATCTTATCTTCAGAGGAAGTGACATCCAGCGTGCATAGGATTACACTTGTTCACATTGATCATCAAATTTAATATCCGAAGTAACGCTCAACCGCTGTCGCGTTCCTGAAATTCCTCCAGCGACGCCAGAACAACATTTATAACGTCTCCGTCGTACCATTCTCGTAGATCGGACATGCTTGATGCAATCTCTCCTGTCGTGCTTCAGGAGGATTATTTGTATATTTGCCAATGGCGTTGGAGGGTGTCGCTGCTGCAGTCCGACTTGCATCCATCGAGTGAGAGACCAACATCGCTCTGGAGTACCGGTCGTGAGGATTCGAGAGAATATACACACACATATATATATATATATATATATATATATATATATATATATGTATATTGTAATATATGTATATGTGTGTATGTCATTGTATTGTTTACGTGTTGTTCTAAACACGTTATTGCGATAAATATCATCACATGTCTCAGTCGTCGAAAGAATAAGATGCCTGCCCGGTAAGCAGGAGATCCAGGTTCGATTCCTAGCTGAGGTGGTATTTTTTCGCAAAATAATTACGAGTTTTCACGACTGGTTCGTGGTCGGGCCCCGCCGTGACGCACACCCTCCCTTCTTATTTTTACTGAATAACTGACAATTCCTCGTGCGAATGCTCTTAACAACACTCTTATTATTCGCGACGAACTCCCCGTGAAATACGGTGTTGACCTTCAAACACGCGTGCACATCGAGATCGACTCGCACTCGCTCGAGCACCGTATCCCTCGGGTCCTCGAGAAACCGTCGTGGTTCGACGTACTCGATGTTTACCACCGCACCCGTTTGTACGCGATTCACGAAGGCCGTCTCAATATCTACCCATTCGAATCCGTCCCCTTCGAACCGTCGTACCTTGCACCCAAGTAACCGAAACGTCGATTCAAAGCGAGTCTCGCACCCTCCAATTGCGCTACTCGAGAGATCAGAGAATTTATCGTTCCGATAACCGTAGAATCAACTCTATTCTCACATCTATCTCTCAAAACCTCGAGACACTCGATACACTCCCGTTTCCAAACGCGATAGGCGCACACCCCTTCAACTCCCGCCGCACGCTCGAGAAGATCGTGATTCTTCTCCATATCGCAACTCCCACACGGTGTTATCTCAACTGTCCGTAAGAACGACAAATTTGACGTCTCGAAATTTTCTCTCTCTCGCTATTCTCTCGTAGATCACCGCTCTGTCGCTCAGAACGAGCAGCGTTTCGATCCACAGTTTCTCTCACGGGCTCTCCGTACCGATCTCTCGTCGCAGTCACGTAGTCACGTTCCAGCGAACGTCCTCTCTCGCCACGATCCACTCCTTGTCGTTACTAGGCGCAATAACCTCGTAACACTTTAAACTATCGTCACTCTCGATAACTAACTCGTCAAGATCGCGTCGCGTTACGATCGAAAGCGCGTAAAAACGAATTGTCGCTCTGACTCGAAGACGAACCGCCATTAGGCGCGATTTCTTCCATATACCACGTTCTTAGCAATGAAAAAAAACTGTCTCTCGCGACTAGATTATATACTCCGAGGTAACATCGAAGACGCATCAAACTGCGACAATTGCGACATCCTGAAATAACAGAACACGCATCTTCCTGTCGCCCGCGAAACAGCACTAGACCCCGCGGAAAACGCCTAGCCACAGAATATGTGCCTAACCGCAACATCCTACAAATATCTCTTTCCTCTTTTACGTTCCTAATACAATAATACAATAATAAAATAATACAATAATACAATAATATAATAAAATAATACAATAATATAATAAAATAATATAATAATATAATACAATAATATAATAAAATAATACAATAATATGTAACGATGCACCCCGCCGCATCGTCCCGTCCGAACCATCACCCTACCGGACAAAAGCCGACCGACCCGTCGGCTTAAAAGGCGCAAAGCGCCGATAAACGCTTTAAATAACCGAAATAATTAGTACAGCCTACGGGCCGTACGGGGAATCTGCGCTACTTAGTGGCGGAAATATCCGAACGCGCCCGAAGAAACCCGAACGCGCCGTTTCAAAGATCAGAAGCAACGAACAAAGTTATTTTGTTATTACAAATTAGTTCGGCAAAATAATACTCGCGGATCAACCCGAAGAGACGCCGAATTTCACCGAATTATCGATCCGCGGGGTATAAAAAGCCCGATCCGATCAGAAATAAAAGAGATCCTCGGAATCATCTGCCGGGCTCGCTTAGCGAAACCCCGAATCCCGATCCCGATCGAGAATCCACCAAGCAGAGGTTGCGAGTACGCCGCCCCAGCCAGGAGTTACTGACCAGAGCCGATTCTCCGCTCCTATTCAATCCACCGAATCCGCCTGCCAGGAACGCTCGAGGTAGCATGTTCGCTGCCCCAGCCAGGAATTACTGGCGCTGGCTAAGCATCTCCTCCGTTTCCGCATAAACGCAACGTATCGGCAAGCTCGCCACGCCAGGTGTTTCTGGCCGTTGCATCCTGCGGCCAAACACGTCGGCCCCGCCGCTGTGGACCATCGCCGCCATCCTTGCCTCCGAGCATCTATCCGAGATCCGCGTTCGCTGTAAATATCTGCGACCCGCGCCGCCGTAACACGATCCGCGTCCGCTGTAAATACCCGCGATCCGCACCGCCGTAACAGACCAGCGATCTGCGTTCGCTGTACATATCCGCGTCCACTGCTTTGGACGACAACTGCGCCGCTGACTAATTAATTGTAAAATGCGCTGCTATCGTCACCCTCACGATTAATTGTAGCAATCTTGTCATTCAGTATATATTAAATACAGATATTAATATCAGAGAACTTATTCGTCTTGCCGCTTTTTCATACCAAACCTGGACCGACCGACGAGCGTATCCGCGTAGCATATCCTTGCGGAACACGAATCGACGAAAAGGCGGATCGTTTTAAATATAATAATTTAAAATTTTAAATATAATAATTTTAAATATAATAATATAATAAAATAATACAATAATACAATAATACAATAGCAAAATAATAAAATAATAAAATAATAAAATAGCAAAATAATAAGATAATAAAGTAATAAGATAATAAAATAATAAAATATTCTCTCGTCACTATTAACACTCCTACGACGATTCTCTCCTCGCGCGACCGCCATCTCTCATACGTTCCTGATAACGTCGACCTTGATATCAAACATTGAATCTCTCATTATTATTAACACTCCTCCTCGCGTGACTCCCACCTCTCGTCTCTCTCATACGTTCCCGATAACATCACCCTCGGTATCGCAAATTGAAGACTTCCGGCGCGTCGCCGATCCGCCTCTCGTCTCTACGATATGCAAACGAACGAGGAAAGGAAACTCCGTCTCTCGCGGTTAGTCTTAATCTCATACATATTCATATACAATACATAGTTATATTACGATTATAATACATACTTTATCGCGTTCGATTTGTACATCGCGCATATAGATCTCTCTCGTTTCTCCACAACGATTCATACATCGCGTGATCTAGCAACTGTCGCATCTCCTTCTTCTTCCGATCCGACGTTCATAAATTAAACTCTCGCGTATCTCCACCAATTGCGCTAATTGATACCAACGCGTTCTTTTCTTTTTTTCTTCTCCTCGTATGCGACTGACGAAACAGTACTGCTTTTCCTCCAGTACTTGCGATGAATGCAAAAAAACATTTCATCGTCATCGTCGTCGTTAAATACATCGTAATAGCCGTTTTCATGAAAGTTCACCATATACTCCTGTCGTCTGCTAATCTCGATCGGTTTCTTCTTTTCGTAGAGTACCTCCGTTAACAGATTGTATGCCATCCCTCGATAGTGATGACATACACACGCCTCTATTACCTTTTTAGGTGAAATCTCACGCTGAGGTGGAATTCGACAACTGCGCCTCTTTAACTGGTTAGAAATCGCAGTGTATTGTCCTCTCACGACGTACTCCGTCACATTGACCGATGGATACGCCGTCACGTTTCGCAATGAAGAAGATGTTAGGTCATCTAGAGAATGACACCAATACATCTCATCGTCATCGATCATTCGTGTTTCGCATAGCTGGCACCGATTCGCTACTTTGATGGTTCTCGCCATCGTAAACACGACGACAAGTATCACTCAAAAGAATCACTTCGACGACGTGCCAAACCGCAATATTCTAAAAACAGGACGAGCTACATGTTTTATCTTTATAGACAACGCCTTACGTCGCCTACACACAGAACGCGCCTAAGGCGACGTAAAAAACGCGCCATCCCGCAAAACAGGATGCACTAGACCCCCGCGGAAAACGCTCAGACACACAGGAAGCGGCGACGTAAAAACAATGCGCCCATGGCGACGTAAAAACAATGCGCCTAAGGCGACGTAAAAACGGGACGCGCCTAAGGCGACATAAAAAATGCGCCTAAAGCGACGTAAAACAAAATGCGCCAAATCGCAACATCCCGCAAAACGAGACGCACTAAACCCCCGCGGAAAACGCCCAGACGCAGGAAGCGCTAGACCCTGCGGAAAACGCCCAGACGCAGGAACGCTAGACCCGCGGAAAACGCTAAAGCGGCGTCGAAAACGCGCCAAACCGCGCAACGGGAGGAAAAGCTCCCGCAAAACGAGAGAAAGCGCTAGATCCCGCGAAAGACGCCCGACTGCCCGGGGGGAAACCGACCGGGGGAAACCCCGCGACCACCGTGGGAAAAGAAAACCATCCGTACCGACCGAGGAGGATAAATTTACCCCGACGACCGCCAGAGAGATCCACCTTCTCTCCCTAGATACGAACCCCCTGGGGAAAGAAAACCTTCCTTACCGATAATCCCCCGGATATGAACCCCCTGGAAATCCCTCCTCCCCCTCTCACCTCCCTTTCGCTCCGGAGAGCTTAAGACCTCTTGTTTATCTACTCATAACTACGAATGTTATTAAACTTAATTAAAGGGGACATGTAAACGTAGTCATAGTGTTCACTATTAAGCACTACTAATGTGACGTAACGTCACTACTCAACTCTACTAGTGCGGCAATAGTGTCACTGCTAGGATAAGTAGTGCTGCAGTAGTAATATACAAAATATATATATATATATATATATATATATATATATATATATATATATATATATATATACGTTATAAAAATAAGCTATGGAATAAAAAATTAATAAAAGCCGTCATGAAAAAATATCAAAAATAAAAATTATATATGACATTGAAACAAGAACAAGTATATTTTGTATCTGTCGAATCGTATTATTTTTTATTATTTTTATTATTACTGAAAGCTCTATGCTTGTGTGCACGTAAGCCCGTATTTAGAACACGTTTATAAAAATGTTAGTATGTGTTTTTATCATTCTATCTTTATCAGTCATTAGACGAAAAAGATAAAATGACAAAAACACGCGCTAACATATTTATAAGCGCATTCTGAATACGAGTTATAATGCATACATTCGTATTTCTGATATGTATGTATTAATGACTTTAAGGTTTTATTTAATTAGGACAAAAATTATCCAATTCAAAAGTTATAAAAAACTTGTTTTATTCATCTCAATGCCAGATACAACTATTATTACGACCCAAAATTATTATTTTTCGTCAATATAGAATCTTTGAAAAACAATTATTTCTCAAATAATGTTGTTTTCAAATATAATGTAGTACATAATAAATAAGCTTTAATACAACATATTGTAATAAAACGAGACGTAATTACGTTATTTATTTTTTTTCCTTTTCAGTACAAATAATTATTAAAAGTTACAAAAGTAAGTGTAGATAAATATGTGTATATTGAAAAAATATATTTTTTTATTTTTATAAATTTCGTTCGTTACGATAAAGTAGACATGTTTAGCCCGTGTTTTGAGTTTCATTTACAGTTACATTACTGGATATTTTTGCACTACTACACTACAGCGGAGTAGTGCAGTAATGCGTAATAATGCAGTACCGCGCAGTAATGTATAGTAGTGCATAGTAATGTAGTAGTATAGTAATGCAGTAGTGCAGTAGTGTAATAGTGCCTCAAAATACTACTGCGCACTAGTAGTGCTCAGTAGTATTTTTCTACAAGGGCATCGAGGCTTATAACACCCTCTTTTCGGGAACCAGCATCCATTTTTCTAAACGAGGAGAATTCCATAAGCAGAGAAGATTATGCCGATGGATTCACGCCTTTCACTTTCGATCTCATTTCTGATCTATCGGCAAATTGCGCGGGACATTGGAATCTTGTCAGACATGGAAGTTTACGATTAGAGGTACGATTCGAAGAGATGATTACAGCAACGACTAATTGTATCCTTTACGTAGAGTTCGAAAACGTGATGGAAGTTGATTTTTTGTATCAAGTCATTGTAGGTTTTAGCGGATAGAGACAATGGTGGGAAACCTCCCCTCCACTGTACCCGCTTTTTATATTTCCACGAACTACAACGGAAAACAGCTTCAGTTTTACTCAGCACACGAACTACGCCGCTTCGGAAAAAGCATATTCTACATCATGGATATAATTGTCGATATACGAGGTTTCCGTGACATTGAGGGAAAGTTTATACCGAAGGAAGTAGCGCTCGTCGGAGTTAACGAGACTTTCGTAGACCATTGGATTGTGATGCTACTGTATCCGTTCACCGAATTACCCGAAAAAATCAAGAAAAGAAAATAACTGGCTCTCGCAAAACTTCCATGATATCGAATGGATTGTCGGAACAGCTGATTCCAAACATTTCATAGTGGAACTACGTGAAATTGCACGACGGGTGCGTTACAGATATAACAGAGGGCGCGAGAAAATACTTTATTTGCAAAAGACACTCGGCAGAAACGTCCATAATCTAGACGGAATCTCTCCCGCATTCAAAAACCTAATGAAAGGTGAAGAGCATGAATTACGCTGCGGTCATCACGGGTTTCATCAAAATTCTAACAAATTTCGTTGCGCGTTACGCAATGCGTGCAAATTGAGATACTAGATGCAATCGCAAGAAGGTGTGACACGAGCAACGATAATTCTTTTATCAATAAAAGCGGAGTTTTTATGATAAAACGAAATTTCCCAAATCTTCTTACGTGGAGAAATAAGAGATTGGAAACAGAACAAGCGGAGTGCGAACAAATGAAAGCGGAGAAAGAAGAGCTATCGAAACTCACGCATGAAAAAAAAGGAAGCTTATACCGTACAATCCTCGCAAGAGTATAAAAAATATTTTTATACTCATAGCGACACCAGTGAGGAAGGAAATAACTCAAACGTCTCTCCTTTCCCTGTGAAAGATGAATTCGCTCGAAATCTTACGGGCGCTGTATCATCTTAGTGTCGGACATGCGGGTGTGTATCCTGCCGACAGAATCCTGATGGTGTGGACGAAATCGACGGCCATTGTCGCGAACATCGATAATCACGATCGTTCTGGACAATACTGGGTTGCCTTCTACATAGACAAGCATGGAGAAGGCATGTATTTCGATAGCTACGGATTATCTTCCTTGGATTCCAGATTCAATCTACGACTTCGACGAAACTCTACTACTTATAGATGGAACATCATGCGACTACAGAGCACATTTCCTCAGACTTGCGGATAATATTGCTGCATATTTCTTTATTATTTGTCTCGTGGTTATAATCTTAAACAATTTCTCGAAACATTCAGCGAGGATTACGAAGATAATGATAGGTTAAATGTCGTACAATTATTTCATAAAATCTTTCTTCATGAAAAAAGTAAATGCGAAAAATTTCATATTGTCATATATTATCATATTGTCATATATTTATCACGTATTGTCATATACAAACTTGTACTTTTAAGAATAATTAAATATTAAAGAAACACTATTATGAAATGATATGTACAATGATATATTACATAACGATAAACTTAATGATTTTGTAACTTAAATTCCAGTCTTTGACTCTCTTATTTTTCCTCCGATCTAAAATTAATCCTAATTACATTACTTCAAGATAGAAATATCTAAAACATTTTGCAGACATTGCGTTTGTCATAAGAGTTTCATATAACTCTGAGTTCGTGAAAAACATCTAAAACAAACTTGTCCGTTCCTGTTTTCCTATCGCATTCTATTCTCTGCAGGTCAGGTATATCCCCTTCAACGGTCCATCATCTTTCTTGACGTAATCGCCATTTTATCGGATCCGATCAGGCCCCGGAACAAATCTTAATAGTTTCGCTAGCTATAGGCCTCGAGAATCCTTTCCCCCTAAGAAAAACCCGATTTACTCCCCATATATATAAAGAATCAGTTTCCCTTCTTCGTCCCATCCTTCCTACTTTTGCACATGCCATTTTGTCGCATCCCGAACGGCCCCAGACACTTTCTCCCCCTCCCCCTACCTTTTCGTCTAGTATTTCGACAACCAATCACACCCCTGACAACTTTGGGAGCATCCAATCACGCACCGGGCAACTATGGGAGAATCCAATCAGAACGCCCTCACTAATTACCTAATTATCACTGGCCACGCCCCTCAGCCAATCAGAACGTTCCATTTCCACGTGGAGGCTCAATTTTGACAGCTGGAGGCCACGATCCTGACGCGAGTGGGAAAGTGGTGGGAGTTTGTTTTGACGTCCCATACCACCTCACATACGAGGAGAATAGATATATCATAGATTATCATACTCTCTCGCGCTCGACGCGTTGCGAGAAGAAGATACTACCGTTCTCTCTCGCCCTCGACGCGTCGTACGATTTCGAGCATTTCCAATGTTTCTCGGTTATCGCTGCTTCTTGCATACATATAGCATATCCATTGGGAAAAAAATCTCTATTCTTCTCATGTTCAATACTTTGTGCGAGCGCGAGAGAGTACGATAGTATGTCTATTCTCCTCGCACAGCGTTTCAAGCGTGAGAGAGTAGGATAGTATTGCTATTCATTTCTACCGTCCGAAAGTAGTCAAAACGCCGAGCGCAAATGGATGTGGCTTATGTTCTGTGTGCATGTTTCACGCTCTCCCCACTAACGTCCCACCACCGATGCTGCCGTGAGTATTTCTGGCAGCTCTGACCTCGATCCGAGTAGTGCTTCCAGTTCATCACGGCCATCTTGACTCGTTTGTCGCCCATCGCTGGTGCCAGTTGTGTGTGGTGCACGTTCCAAACCCGCCATTGCTAGTAGTATCATGACTTTTCATTATTCTCGGCTCGGTCTCGTGCCGCGTGTCAATTTAGAGAGAAGCTTCCGAACTTGCCTTGTCGCGACCAAGTGCTTTGCACATGCCCCGGGCGCCTCGCCATAGTTGTGCGTAGTTTCGTTGCGCTCGCGTGCTTAAATTAAACATTAAATTAAATAATGAAGTTAAATAAAAAGAGGAATAAAATTATCGAAATTATAATGAAAATAAATATTATAAATAACCTGATGAATTTTGTTTATTTCCTTATCCACGCGCGCAAATGTCTTTTTCACATATAAATCCCGGAAAGATCCTTGAATTAGTTTAAAGCAAAATTAAAAGAAAGTTTCATAAGATATGTATTTTAAAATCTTTTCTTTAGTTTTACTTTAAATTAATTCAAGGATCTTTGTATATGTAAAAACAAATTTTAGGTTTTGTAAGTAACGTTACATTGTAGCAATGTAACCATGTAATAATATGTTGATGTTATATAACAATGCAATGAAGTTATGTTGATGTTATATAACAATGCAATGAAGTTATGTTGATATCATATAACAGTTATATTCCATTTTAATTATCATATGTTATATTGATATATCATCACTGCGATGTTGGATGAGAGGGAAATTATAACTAACATCAACGTTACATGTAACGTACATTCAATATAATGTGTTACATTCGGTTTCGTTGTGACCATGTTGACATATATAACTGTGTTTGCTGGGATGAATTGAGCATGCTATTATTTCAGTTACTGCACAATTGCATATGACAATAAAAAAAATACTGAATTTAACGAATTATTTATAATTCGTTAAATTTTGTTAATTTTAATTATTCGTTATTTTTTTCGTTTAATTTATTTTTATTTGGAAGATTTACTATTAAATATACGTCGAACTATGTGGTTTCAACATGACGGAGCACCTCCTCACAATAGCAGGCATATTAGGGATTATTTGAATATACACTTTTCAAATTCTTGAATTGGTAGAAATGGACCTGTCATATGATTAGCAAGATTCCCTGATCTTAATTCGCTCAATTTTTTTTACAAGGTTATTTAAAAACTTTTATTTATCAAGATTCTGTAAATACATTAGAAGAATTAAAAGAAAAACTGCACTGTGCAATAGGAAGTATTACACCGGAAATGCTTCAGCTTACGCAAAATAGTTTTATTCACAGAGTCAATGCCTGCATACAAATGAGAAGATTACACTTCGATCTTTTATAAATTTAAATTTTTAATCAACTCTTTTCAGGACTACAACTATTACGAATTTATTACGAATATCTCTACATCACAAATGCTTACGAATTGTGTTTTCTATTTTATTGTTTTAACCGTGTAATCAATGTTTTCTTTTAACAGAATATATAACGCTTAATAACGAAAAGTTGAATTTTTGAACTTTTTAACAATTATAAATAATTTAATCAAATTGTTTTTTATGAAGGAAAATTTTTTGCAGAGCATATACGCAATATGTAATACTTTAAATACGGTTATTTCAAAATATTTAAAATATTTTTATATTTTTGACATATTTTTAAAATTTACATAAATAAAATTTACATAACGTCTAGATCATAATTATCAAAATTATTTATTTTATCAAATATAATTTTTCATTTTTATTTAAATATATATTTAAATAAAAATATTTTTTATTTAAATAATTTTTATTTAAATAATTTTAACTTTTTATAATTTTTTTAATTTCTCTGATACAAGATATTAGAAATAATGTTACACATTTACGAAATATGTGAAAAAGTTTCAAAATATCAATACAACCGTTATTAAAATTTTATGAGATTATGTAATTATTGTAATATTATAAAGATAAATATTTTTGTATAAAACTTTTGTTAATTTTTTCTAAGAAAATAAAAAGAGAACCAGCTCTCTCAAAATATCTTAAATTATAAATTTAAATATTTTATCTTTAAACACTATTATGAAAAAATCAATTTTTTACTTTTCGTGACGTTACGTTTTTACAGTGGATTAGATTAGAAAAGTGACGAATGAGCGCGCGTATTCACGTAATCCTTGTACTCACGTAATTAATAAGTATTCGTTAAATTCAATATTTTTTTATTGTCATATGCAATTGCGCATGATAAAAATTACGACAATAAAGAAATAATTAAAATAATAGAATGCTCAGTTCATACACCATATAATTTATATTTATTTTTATTTCCAGATAATGCTACGAAATCAGACAATTTTTTTATTGAATCGTTAAAGGATGAAAACAATACTTATTTTGTTAACTTGTATTATATTTTAAACAATACAGTACGTGAAGTCGTCAAAGATTAAGTACCAGGCTGCGCCGGCCTGAGGAATGCGCGCTGATCCTGACCGCTACGTATACGCGCGCTCATTTGTCACTTTTAATATGATTTATTGTAAAAACTACTCGTCGCACGCAATTTTGTTAAAGGAAAAAGTTGTTTCTTTTATCATAAAAAAATCACGTAGTGTACTCCAAATGCGGGAGTTTTGGGACACCTTGTATATAAATTATCTGAAGTTGCTAAATTTAATATAATATTTTTTTTAACAAATTATAAAGTAAAACAGTGCTCCGAATTGCTCTTTTCGGCCCGATTTCGAAGGCGACACCTATAGTTACCCCATTACCGAGACTGATGGTCAAGTCACTGTACCTTGTGCCTCAGGAATGTCTTATATTAAAAATGCAATCGAATTGTATTTTCCGCCAAATCATTATTAAAGCCATTTCTTTATTAAATTAGTTTGATTTTTACAAACATTAAATTTTCTTTTTAACATATTTTATTTGTTTTATTATATTTAATGATAATAAATACGTTTATAATAGAATTATTACATAATAATTAAAATAATTAAAGTTTTAACAATAGGTTTCTGCATCATTTATGAGGCATTATTGAAAAATAATTAAAGTTTTAACAATAAGTTTCTGCATCACCTATGAGGCATTATTGATGCGTTTTTTTTTTAAATGGTTTTCCCAGTAGGCTTATTCCATTAAAAATAAGAAATCAAATATATAGCTTGGCAGGAAAATAAAATTCTGTATTGTAAAATATAATATATAAAAAATAAGGAAAACGAAAGAAAGAACAATTCGTATGAACATAATTTGATTTTCTGGTTGTTTACACGATTCTACTAAAGATGATATATCCACAGAAATTTTAGAAGCACTAGTTCGCATCAACGAGTGCTGCATAAGAAAAAAAAAACGTTCTTCTTTGAACGTTGCATTACTATCTCTACTGATGCAAACTAGTTCTTCTAAAATTTCTATTGATATATCATCTCTATTAAAATCATGCATAGAAACGTAGAAAATGAAATTAATTTTCTATTTCTAAACAAACATCTAAACAAACAAAATTATACGGTCAGATTCTTATTTTCATTTCTGTCAAGTCATATATTTGATTCTTTTTAATAAAATAGGAAACTATTAAATAAGAAACTATTAAGTAAAAAAATTACTAGAAAACCACTTCAAAAAAATACGTCAATAATATCTTACGGGTGAGTAAACTTATTGTTAAAACTTTAATTATTCTAATTATTATGTAATAATTCTATTGTAAACCTATTTATTATCATTAAATATTATTATGAAACACATAAAATTTGTTAAAAAGAAAAGAAAATTTAATGTTTGTAAAAATAAAAATAATTTAATAAAAAAGTTGCTTTAATAATGGTGGAAGATACAATTTTGGCGCACTTTTAATATGGAACGCTCCTGAAAACGTGCGGCAACTCGGCCGTCGAGCTTCGAGTGATAGTGAGAGGACAGTAAGCGTCACCGTCGAAATCAAGCCGAAAAGAGCAACTAATTCCGAGCACTGAAGTAAAATAATTAATATAACTAATCAAACTTCGATTGTTATATATCTTGGCTAGTGATTGATTTATCTTTAAACACAGATGACAGTCCGTAAATTCGTGTGATACTCTCAGTTTCAATTGCTAATGAAACGTAAATTCATCGGACTTTCTGTCACGGCACTCATTCGCAATGATTTACTCGGAAAACTATATTAATTCGGGTTTCCGAGGGAAACAAGAACGGAACTGGCCACTAATAGCAACGAGGCCGCCACTCGTTATTAGCGCGGAAAAACGTGGTGAGAGAGAATTGAAAGAAAATAGTCAAAAATGGCAAATGATTACGATCATTCGTTCTTACAAACTTAGTATCTAACTTTAGAATATTTTTAGTAACACAACTTTATCCAATAAGAGAAATCCTCAAAATTCCATGAAAATATAGTCGAAAATGTATTGTTATGACTGAGCGGTATATCCGCTCGTCGTTGCCCCGGAAAATCGATACTTCAAGGATCGATGTTTTAACTGAGGATTGTTCCCTAACGACACGTCGTTGGATGTTTATTATAACGCTGTTTTATGTTGTTGTTGTTACGAGATTTAAGGCGGACGGACGTGTGTCCGCGGTGTATTTATTGTTCTTTAGTTGTTAAAGTTCCGTTGTTTTTAAAGAAGTATAGTTATTTCGCGCGGCTTATCCATAACGCATTTCGTGATCGAGACCACCGCGAGGGCGACACTATGTTCTTGTTGTATCTTCCAAAGTAATATTTTAATCAAGTAACACCAATTTTAAATCAAGTAACAGCATTTCCATCATAATCCTTAAACTGAATAATATATCAACAATGTTAGAAAAAATAGAAAATATAAAATTAATCCATTCTTAAAAAGCTTTGTTAAATCGATAATCGAATTTATTGCTTCTTTTCTGCTGATTAGTTATCTCGTTTTGCTTCTTTTTTTCTTTATAGCTTACAAATGTATTGGTTATCATGACTATATGATTGATTTATATTTCTGTATAAATATGTGATCTAAAAATTATGTGCGTCTGCGTGTAATGTGTAAAAAATATAATATGCAATATAATATGCAATATTTAAAATTTAATATATTTTTAAGATTTAATATATCTGTATAATTCATGATTTATAATATAATTATTTAAGTCTTAAAATCTTTGTTGTTAAAATATGTAGTTAAATAAATAAATTTAGATAATTGAGCTTTAGAAACTTTCAAATTTTCCAGAGACAAAATTCTTTTTTTCTAAGTATTGCGATATTACCACAGCCTCAGTGCTCTAATGGACAAGATACCTGCTCGGAGAACAGGCGATCCAGGCTCGATTTCTGGTTGAGGTGATATTTTTCGCAAAATATAATTCTAGTGGGGAGGAAGATAATAAAGAGATTTTAATCGATATCAAAAATATTTAATTATCGAATTATTATAGAATTACTACGTGGAAAGTCTACTAATCTAGTCTACTAATCTAGACACGTAGTTGATGATATGATTATTTGAATTTATTTCATACAAAAAATTTAGCAACCAAGAGCCTGCTTGCCGGGGAAAACGGCTGTGTTACTTGATGTTGTTTCTTAACATTCGGCTGGTATCAATGTATTGTTTGTTTTTTTTCTGTTTTTTGAATTTTTTCAATTCAACTTAATATTTTCAAATAATACGATTACTATAATTCGCAATCCTTCAAAAATTTCCAAGAGTTTTAGTATCAAATTCGATTGAAGTTTAACATAGAAATCACTTATATAATTTCAAGGTTTTTTTCTTTTCTGCACACGATACACATCAAGCGGGACAAAATGTACATGCTTATCAGGTGATAAATCGAAAAAATTTTTTGCGTGTCTTAATTCTGTCGATTCCAGAATCTATGGTACCACAAACCAAACCGAACATCTGGTACATGGCACCTATCAGATAGTCGATTCGAGTTTCTTATACTGCTTACCCATACTCTCGGCTCTATCTATCTGGTTTTCACTGCACTCCGCTTACAAGACAATCCTAGCCTGACATTCTTTCCTTTTTATTCGTGGCTGGAAATCTCTGAGATTTTTTTAGATTTCCCAAAACTACAGACTTCGAAAAGTCGCCGAGCACATCGATTGCGCTCCACTATGTCGTGTGTTAACACAAGAGTGGGAAACGCGGGGATGCCATGTATGTTTCGTAAAATCAATTGCATTACAAAAATCCATTCTCTCGAATTCCCAATTTCTATGCTTTCTTTTTTTCTTTTATCTCTCTCTCTCTCTCCCTCTCCCACTTTTCTAAATTTATAAATAATTCATGAATATTATTCACGTTTATGTTTTAGAAAAATGATAACGGAAAAATAAAATTTCCAGAGAAAATAATTGGAAAAATAATAAGTTATTATAACAAGTTATTATTAATCGTTTCAAGTCATTATTGTATCTATTCTTTTTTAGCATTGATTATTTTATAATATGAGAGAAAGGAATGGATTTTTTATCCAACAAAAACTTTTCATTTTATATTAAGTTAAATCGAAATTGTGCAAATCGCTTACACGTAGTAGTAAGTTCTTTATACATAATTATGCAAAGTTTGTAATCCTTCAAACCTTGAAGACATAATGAGATAATTTAATGTCGCGGCATATAGTACATCTGATATATCGCTATAAGAGCGTGCTTTGCTAAATGACTTTATCTTCTCATCTTTTTGAAAATTACAGCGGACACATCCTTGACCTTTCACAAGCTGACTTGCCCTTTGATGCGCGAAAGTCTCATCGAGAGCGAGAAATGATAAAAATGTATCAGAAGTTTCTGAGCGTAGTTCGCGGTTAGGGAGATCAAAAGGGATGTGTAATTTATTTCGAGACATTACGAAACATCGAAAAGTGGACGCTCTTAAAGATAACTTAGCGATCCCATATATGTGCTCCTAACAGATATTTCACAAAATGAATAAAATAGTCTTACAATATTGTTGTAAAACATCGAAAAAAAATAATAAATAATAAAAATGTATTCATATCTTTCAATGTGTTCAAAATAATATTAATAAAAAAAGTTTAAATCTAATTATATATGTATAATTATAT
>JAECZD010000127.1:0-49483 GCA_024349325.1 Pogonomyrmex californicus | reverse complement strand
TCAAATGCTAACCTATATATTTGATTTCCAATCAAATGACTTTCATTTCAATTATCAATGAAATGGTGAGATATATAAAAAAATGTTTTAGACAAAACTTTTATAATGTTTTATGTACTTTATAACTGTGTATTTAGATTTTTTAAAACTTTAATATTTTTCAAACTACTCTCACTCTGCATTATTATTTATACATAATTTTTTCTAAGAAGAAAAATTGAAAGAAATTTTATGTATAAAAAATTCAATCGTATATTATAAAATTATTTTACAAAATCGCATTTTTCAGAAATAACCTAAAAACGTTGCTATGTACATAGTTTGTGTTTTTATATAGCGCTTGCGTGGCAAAATTGTGTTTTTGCTTTATGTATTACAAATAATAATAACAACAATAATAATTTTTATTATTTTTCTTTAATTTTATATATATAAAAACATTCACTTGGTTCATTCATTCTTCATGTATTTTATCATTATAGTACCTTAAGTTTAAAATTATTTTTATTTGCTTCCCAGCAAGCAAAATACTAGCAATTTGCTAGCAAATTGGCAAACAAATTCGATCAAATATTAACTGCAAATCCATAGCCATCTATGTCCGCATTAGGCCTGGAATTTATCGACAAAGCCTGCTTACATGCTATGCCAATAGATTGGCGGTAAAACCGAGCAGAGTATGTTGACATGCTGTGCGAACAGATTGGTAGCAAAACCGAATAAAGTTTGCCTAACTTCCTTGTTGGATTATGTTTTGCATCAAACATATACATAAAAATACGTAAATAATAAATGTATGTTTAAATTTTGATTATGATTTCGCTTATATAGAAAGTTGAATAGAAGTTTGATAAATTTTGCATGCGAGAAACGGACGCCATTTAGCATAGTTTTCCAATTATTGTGTTTAAATATGCGTAATGACAGGCTCTGCTCGGTTTTTATTAGCAATCTGCTGGCATAGCATGTCAGCAAGCTTTGTTATATTTTTAAGGAGAGTTTGCTCACATCATCAGATATTAAAACTTTGTGTGCAATTTGTTGCCTTTTTGCTATCAAACGGTGGTAATTAATTCTGCTCGATTTTTGCTAGCAACTATTGGCATAGTATATCAGCAGGCTTTGTCCTATTTTTGAGGGCAGTTTGCTTCCATATTACTGACTCTGTGTGCAATTTGTTGCTTTTTTGTTATCAAATATTAGTAGCAGGCTCTGCTCAAAATCTGTTTCTACAGATTTTGCTATCGAGATTACAAATGTTTTTGCTTTTCTGCATTATATATTACAAATAATAATAGTGACAATATTTTTTATTCGTTTTATTTAATTACTTATTATATAATTATTTATTATATAACATATAATATAATTACATATATAAAAACATCCACTTCTTCAGTCATTCCTTATATGTTATACTGCTATGGTATCTTAAGTTTAAAATTATTTGTATTCGCTTACGCTTTTATTTTTTTACATTTTATTTCTTTATCTTTATAAACATTAATTCCTAATATACCCGGGAAAAAAAGTTTATATCTAATTATATATCATTATATATAATCATATTATATCATATTAGATATAATTATATATAATTATTTATAATGAGATCTAATATTACAAATTATAATATATGCAATTATATCAAAATATTTATAACTCCATGTCAAATTATATGAAATTATATTGAAATTTTTTTCGGATAAAAATTTTATATTTGATTATATGTAATTATATCAAAATATTAATAATTCTTTGTACAATTATGTAAAATTATATTAAAATTTTTTTCGAAGAAAAAGTTTATATCTAATTAAAAATGATTATATCAAAATGCTTACAACTTCAAATTAAATTATACAAAACTATATTTCTTTTTCAAATAGAAAGATATATTAAATTATATAAAAATTAATGCATAATATATTATGATACATCAAACTGGGTATAAATAATAACATCTAAACGAAAAACATTTCCGAGATATTACGAGTTTAGTTGATATTGTACGATTTATACGTACATACATATATACATATATACGAATATACACACTTTACAAACACATAATTTCAATCAAATATAAAGGATAAAGGATCCTTAAGGAGAATTTTAAGTTTAATATAATTATACTAATTCACTTCGTTTATTTTATGAAAAACTTAATATTTTATATATAAGATTGTTCATATAAATACAAATATTATAAATAAATATACTTATAAAAATATATTAATTTTTCATATTTACCACAAAAATGGACCCATTAAAAAACTTGATCTAATTATATTTAAAAATGTATAATTATATATATATATACCCAAATAGCAAGATGACATTATGATAATGATTTCAAGTCATTTCTCGTCATTCGACGTCAGTGCATTAAATTATGACGTAAAATAAATGTAACATTTGTCATGAAATATTATCGTTATAAATATATTGTCATTTAATCGTCATTTTTAAGTCATTTTTAATGAATAAAGAAATAACATTATTAATTATCTTTCTTAATTAATTATAATATAACTGTAATATAACTATAATATAACTAAATAAGAAAAATGTTTCCCATATTTAATACAGTTATTAACAAATTCATGAACAAGTAAAATATATACAACAATTTATAAACATTTTCATAAGAATAATGATTCTTATTAAATATAGGTTCACGACTCTATATATGTAATTAAATTATATATGTAATTAAATTATCTACAAGAATTACATATATAATCGAGATTTCAAAATTGAGACTATTTATACAATATAGTAACACTCATTAATTAGATCTATCATGTTTTAAACAGAGATCCCATAATCATTTATTTGGTCATTTCAGTAGCAGATTTCATTCCAATATCGAAGCAGCATCGTGCAGAATCTCCGAATGGATGGGTGACCGGGTTTAGAAACATGCAATAATACGAGATAAAAAATGTTTCATCACTTTCTCTCATTTTTTTTTTTCATTTTTTTTTTCACTTATTTTCTGTAAGGGAATTTTATGTCACACATATTATAGATTTTCAGTACTAGCAATCAATATCGGAACGCAACCGTAATTTTGTCGTTATAAGTATGCATAAGTTGATCTGTTCATATATAATCATAAACAATTTTATCTACCAGGTGTATGCATAAATTTTTTCCGGTTTAACTAAGAGATGTCGCCAGCGAAAAGTACGCAGCGTATTAATTTGACACATACATAATTTTGTTCGTCTGACATTTAAAACTACAAACACACACAAGTTTAGTCCGCCAAAAACTAGCGTCTTTGTTTTATCGTTCAGTGACCATGTCGAGTTTTGTGCCTGAAAAAGAACATTTGCGGCACGCATTGCTTTTTTTATTTAATCAAAAGAAAAAGGCTGTTGAAAGTCATCGTTTGCTGGTAGAAACATATGGTGAACACGTTCCATCGATTAGAACATGTGAGACATGGTTTCGACAATTTAAAAGTGGTGATTTCAATGTGAAAGACAGTGAGCGCTCTGGTAGACCACAAAAATGCGAAGACGAGCAATGCAGGAGTTATTGGATGATGACCCAACTCAAACTCAACGGCAATTAGCAGAAGCATTACATGTATCACAAGAAACAATCAGCAGACGTTTACGAGCAATGGGAAAGATCAATAAACTCGGTAAATGGGTCCCACACGATTTGAATGAACGTCAAATGGAAAATCGCAAAGTCACTTGTGAAATGCTGCTTCAACGCCACGAAAGGAAATCATTTTTGTATCGAATTGTGACGGGTGACGAAAAATGGATTTATTTTGAAAACCCGAAGCGGAAAAAATCGTGGCTTTCACCTGGCGAAGCCGATCCATCAACACCAAGGCCAAATCGCTTCGGCAAAAAGACCATGTTCTGTGTCTGGTGGGACCAGAGCGGTATTGTGTATTATGAACTCTTGAAGCCCGGCGAAACCGTTAATACACAACGCTATCGCCAACAAATGATTAATTTAAACCACGCATTAATCGAAAGACGACCGGAATGGGCCAGAAGACATGGCAAAGTGATTTTGTTACACGACAATGCGCCGTCTCACACAGCAAAATCAGTGAAAGACACCTTGAAATCGCTTGGATGGGACATCCTTCCGCACCCGCCGTACTCCCTAGACCTGGCGCCATCTGACTATCACCTCTTCGCATCAATGGGGCATGCGCTCGCAGAGCAGCATTTCAGCAATTTCGAGGAAGTTGGAAAATGGCTCGATGAATGGTTTGCCGCAAAAGACAAGCAATTTTTCTGGCATGGTATTCATAAATTACCTGAAAGATGGGCGAAATGTGTAGAAGCCGATGGCCAATATTTTGAATAAAAAAAAAATTAATTTCCCTTGAAAATTACATGTCTTTTTTTACTAAAAAACCGGAAAAAACTTATGCATATACCTGGTATTTATATATAATTAGATCAGGTCAAAATCCATATATAATTAGATCTACAAAATTATATATAATTAGATACAAACTTTTTTCCCCGAGTATTAACTTAATAATATAGTCATTTGTTAATATATAATGAAATTCATGTATTATATTATTATTATATTATTTATATCATTCATTATCAAGAGACACGGGTGGTCTCGATGCCAAGTTCACGCGCAGCGAAGTTCGCGTAGAATGGCGGCGAGACGATCGTTGCTCTATTTACGCGAGACCTCGGGATGAACTCGGTCTATTTTCATATCTTAGCAATGACTGCATTGATTAAGTTTTAATTACGCTTAATCGATAGCTGAGTATCAAATTATATAAGAAAAGTGTTTTTATTTTTTTTCTCCGTGTTCTACAAACTGAGATATCGCGACGCAATCGTGACGCAAAGTTCAAATTGGTAAATTTAAGAAACGTTCTGGTCGTCATCGTGACTTTCCTTTTTCTGTCGCAAGAGGCGCTAATGAACGTTTCTGTATGACTCTTGCAGCGCTCATTTTTTTGATTTGATATGTCCTTCGTGTGAAGTTGTATGTATTGATTAATAAAAAAGAAGATATAACGTGTATCACATAATAGTAAGTAATATTGTAATAATATATAATACATTAAAGAAATAGAATAAGAAATAGAAATAGAAATAGAATTAGATTTTTACAAGTTACATAAGATTTTTACCACAAATTAAATTATTAGATTTTTATTATATTATTAGATTATTGACAACAAATGTATTAGATTTTTACAAAAAATTATTAACATTTATTAACAATTATTAACAAATTATTACATTAAACATAAATTAATTAAACATAAATAACATAAAAAAACATAACATAAAACATAAATTAATAACATATAACATAAAACAACATAAATAATATGTTATATGTTATGTTATATGTTAACGGCATTTGAAAATGCAAAACAATTAGTTCAGAAGTATCTAGATAATGAATTGCAAAAATAACAAGATCTCAAGATGATCCAGAAAATGCAATAAGTGTGCAAAACATAAAGGGTGAAGCCATGCAGGACTTTAAAGATTTTAGAGCTAAAATTAAAGAAGAGGAAATCAGTTTCTGAAATGATAATAAAATTAAACACGGATCAAAAGAGAGTATTCGATAGAGTTATTAAATTAAATAAATCAGTATTACGATTATATGTTAGCGGTGAAAGTGGTACTGGAAAAAGTTTCTAATTAAGACTATTAAATGTTGGATAAAACAAAATCTTAATAAAGAAACCGCTATAGCAGCACATAGGTATTGCAGCATTTAATATAGTTTGACAATTAACAGATTGTTCCAATTACCTGTTGAACATGGTATACTCCTAAATATAAACAATTATCTTATGATCATGTATTGAAAATTCTACGAGTGGATTTAAATGATGTTATACTTTTATAATAGATGAAATATCAATGATATTTATTAGATGTACAAAAAAGTTCTGAGCTTTTTTTTGTAAAATTTAATCTTTATTCAAAACCAAACAAAAAAATATTAATCAGCGAAATATTCCCCGTTTGCATCAACGACCTTTTGCCATCTTTCGGGTAGCTTGCGAATTCCTTGACGATAGAAGCTCACCGGCTTTGAAGCGATAAAGTCATCAATGTATTTTCGTATCTCTTCAAATCTCACGAAATGTGTATCAGCCAAATGATGCTGCAGCGACCGGAATAGGTAGTAATCGGAAGGCGCCATGTCTGGGCTATACGCCGCGTGCGGGAGAAGTTCCCAGCCTATCGCAAAGATATGGTCCTGAGTCGCTTTCGCAACATGTAGTCGAGCATTGTCATGAAGCAAGATCACTTTACGACGTCCTTGGCCAATAAATGGCTTCTTTTCTTCTAATGCATCGCTCAAATTGATCAATTGTTGTTGGTAGCGGTCTGCCGTGATTGTTTCACCCGGTTGTAACAACTCGTAATACAACACACTTTTCCAATCCCACCAGAAACAGAGCAAAACCTTCTTGGCGTGGATATTGAGTTTTGGCATCGATGTCGAAGGTTGACTAGAGTCAACTCATGATTTTCTACATTTAGGGTTATCATAAAGAATCCACTTTTCATCGCCTGTAATGATTTTGTGCAGAAAATCTTTTTTCCGAAACTTTGAAAGCAAATTGAGTGCAGTGTCACGCCGACGATTTTTGTTGTCTTCGGACAATTCATGTGGATCCCATCTGCCTTCCTTCTGAACCTTTCCCATCGTATGTAAACGTACGGAAATGGTTTGCTGCGTAACGCCAAGCTGTTCTGCAAGCTCCTTTTCAGTTTGTGCAGAGTTTATATCCAGCAGTGCTTGCAATTTGTCCGTTTCAATCTTTTGAGGGCGTCCAGCACGCGGTTCATCTTCAAGACTGAAATCTCCTTGGCGAAATTTTTGATACCATCTTTTACATGTAGTATGACTTACAGCGTTCTGTTCATATGCAGCACAAATCATTGTAGTGGCTTCAGCAGCATTTTTCTTCAGATGAAACGCAAAGTGGATGGAAAATCGAATATGCTCTTTTGTTATTGCCATCGTGAACACTACTGATTTTTGAGGTTATGTGCATCAAACGCCAAACCGTATAGCATTTTAGAAGGCCAAATGTCAACGCTTTAAAACCGCAAAAGGGTGGAAATATATAAAATTTAAATTGTTATTTCGGTTGTATGAACTCTAAAACTCAGAACTTTTTTGTACACCTAATAATTTAATTTTAAGGTATATACATCTTCAATTATCCGAAATATATGACGCTACTGAATGTAATGATGGCTGGTTTGATAGAAAACATATTCTTTTATTTGGAGATCTTCTTCAATTACCTCCTGTACACAAAGATTTTTGTTCATTTATTGAAAGAAAAAGTTGATAAATATATTGACATTTTAGGAATCATCAATTTGTGGACTACATTATTTGAATATGATGAATTGACAATTAATATGCGACAGCAAGGAGATATGCTTATCGTGAATTGTTATCGCGTATTCGTATTGGTTTATTAACAAATTCAGATCACGAGATTCTTCAAAAATAGAAAAATATTCTTTACGAATACTTCTTTTAATTCAAGATTGGATGAAATATGTAATTTTATTATCAATTTACCAGTTGACACTGTGTGTTTACTTCCTACTTGTCATATGTGTGATATTTTAAACACTGTAATGTTGAATCGTATTTAATTCAAAAGAAATATTATTAATTGCTGAAGACAGATAAATTGTATTCCATACATAAAAAAAAAGTATTGAAAATATTATCGAAAAATGATGAAGATGATACTAGATCAGCTGGACTTTCGAAACAAATTATTATTAAGATTGGAGCAAAAGTAATGATAAGACGTAATATTGATGCTAGTTTGGGACTAATAAATGGTACAATCGCGAAAGTAATATCAATTGTTCAAGATATAAATACTGAATATGTATAAAAGATCAAACTTTTATTATCTACAGATTCAGAATATTTGATTGAAAGAGTCAGCGTTAAATTTCAAGCGATGGATAGAGCTTACGTTATCAGAAAACAATTTCCATTATCATTAAGTTATGGAATCACTATTTATAAAAGCCAAGGATTAAGTTTATAAAATGCTATTATGGACATTGGTAATTCTGTATTTAATACAGGACAAGTTTATGTTGCTTTGTCACGAGTAACATCTAGAGGAGGTTTGTATTTAATTAATTACGATCCCTCATCTATAAAAGCTAGTGAAGATTCAATTATTGAATATAATCGATTAAAACAAACGTATAAATCAGAAGCAAAATTGATTACTATTTCAAAACAAAAATATACTAAAATAAAAGATACTTTATGGACATTACCAAAAGTTATTTCTTCTGTTCAAGAATCACATAAAACGGTTCAAAAAAATACTATTCGGATAATACATTTGGGTTCCAAAATAAGGATAAAGTTTCATCTTACGCAAATGCAGTTTTGCAATGTCTTTTGCATTTAAATGTTATTAGAAAACAAATTTTTGAGTGTGATAAATTAAATGTTTTAGGTATATTAATGAATCAATATGAAAACGGAATATCTGATTTGAATACATTTACAGTACGACAAGATTTAGGAGGTAATTTTTCTAGCTATATAAAAGATGCATCTGAATTTCTCATAGCTATCTGTGAAAAATATGATTATATAAAAAATCTAGTTAAGCATTAAATATGTTCCACTATACGGTGCAAAACTTGTAATACAATTGTTATTACTAATGTTAATATTCTTATTTCAATTCCCATTACTAATTTAAAGAAAGACAGTTATGATCTTAATGATTTATTAAATATTACTTTTTCGAGATGGTATCACTCTCATGACCTATGTAAAAATTGTACAGGGAAAGATACAATATTAAAAAAAAAATTAACATTAACACGAGAAATACTTATCATTTATTTACAATTATTTTCGGAACAAAATGATAAATTATTAAAAATAGATCAATTTAATTTGCGTGCAGTATCAGCAAGTACAATATCAATAGAGGGACAATTTTATAAGGTAATGAATGCCATTTTTCATCATGGATCATCTATTGAAGATCATTATACAAGTGTATGTAAAGATGAAACGTTTAATGGATAGATAGACATTGATGATGCGCAAATTAACAAGAAAAAATGGCCTAGAGGAGCAAAAAATGCGTATATATTTTTTTTAAAAAAGATTATTAAAAAGTAATGACTGAATACTGATTGTTTTTTCTAGTATATATAAAATAAAAAAATGTTTCAAATATGCTAAATAATAAATACTATTTGTTACTAAAAAAATGAGTGATATCTTAATAAAATTACCTTTTAAAAAAGGTAAAAAATAACGCCAAGTTCACGCGCCCGTTTTCTTATTTATATAAAAGAAAGAATTTTATACAAAAATTTCCATCTACAAAAGTCTTTTTAATAATAAATTTCATATTGGTACAAAAAATATGAAGAACTAGCGCCAATTTCTAATTTAATAAAATAAAAAGAGTTTTACATTGAAATATATTTTATTTTATAGTTCATTTTTATTTGAAAAATCGTTTCATTATTTCTACAAAAAACATGATATCAAAAATTGGCACAAACTTTTAATTATATGAAGTAGAAAAGAAACTTTGCAAAGGTGTTATCAATCCAAAAAAATGTTATCCATTTAAAATTAATGTCAATTTGTAATTGCCAACAAAATTTTATTGAATTATTGTACTTGTGTTTATATAAAAGAAAATCTGATGTGTAAGAAAAAAAACGACGTACAAAAACTTAGCGCGCCCGGGTCGCATTAAAACTACTTTTGTCCGAGCACTCTCCATGATAATCCGGTTTTCATGCTCCGTCTTTTCGTTCTGCTCAGGCGTGTACGGCTGTGCTATCCATTTGTATGCCATTTGCCTTTAAATATTCTATGATTTCACGATTGCAGAATTCTCTTCCGTCATCAGCTTTTATTTTTCGTTCGAATTTGTTTTCGATCAACCTACTAAATTCTTTAAGTCTTTGTGGGACTTCAGATTTGTGTTTGTAATAAATGATAAAATTTTGATACATCATCAAGAAATAAAAGGAAATACCTGGAGCCTTCAAGTGAGTCCTTCGAGAATGGACCACACACGTCCGTGTGAAAGTATTTATCAACCTATAGTTTCTTCCTTCTTCTTAAATGCAAGCCGATGTAATTTCCCGTATTGACATGCCTTGCAGAAGAAGGAACGATTGTCCCATGATTTGACATTCTTAATGATCCCGTTTTTCGTCATGTCCTTGATCATCGATGTTTACATGCCCGAGTCGTTCGTACCAAACGTGCGTGTCTACAGCAGTATTTGCCACGTCGTTCACATTTTGATATATTACTCTGAACAGCATTAGATAAATGTCATTTGTATGTTTATATCTTTCTGCAACGATTTTTCTATCACGAGTCTGAATACAACATATCTGAATACAACACTGTTCTTTTTAAAGATAATATCGTATCCTTTTGACGTGCATGCGACTGAGAATAAATAATTTTTTCCGAATTTCGGTACGAAGAGAACATTTTCTATGGAGCCTCTATGTACCATTGATTAATCGTTCGATAAGAATTGTTCCGATACCGCGTATCTCGCAGTCACCGTCGTCGCCTAGCGATACTGATTTACCCTGCGTGGGTGTGAAAGTTTAAAACCAATCGCGCCGAAACGTGATATGCTTTGATGCCCCGCTGTCGGTAATCCATGTTTCCCGAATATCACTGTTGATAAGATCCTTTACCTTCTCTATCGATATCTCACTTCTTGTACCTAACCTGAGTTATTGCTGGTCCCTTCGTTAAGTGTGACAATGAAAGCACTTGTCTTTGATTCGCCAAATTTCTCTGTATCTTGCCTGCGCTTTCTTTTTCTGCAATCTTGTGCCATATGGTCCCACTTTTTACAGAAACATTGCATCTTGAATAAATGTTTCCTATCTTCATGTGTAGAGATCTTGCCGTCTCTTTGGCTTGTTCTTTCTTTGTCGAGGTCTTCTTTTGTCTTCTTTTCTTGTTGATTTGCTGCGAGCGCGTTGGTAGCGTCGTCTTGACTCGACATTTTACTTTCTTTGATGAGTCGTTCCAGCAGTGCACCGATTGATTGTTGATCGGAGGGTACACTATCCCATGCTGTGACTAATGCGTTATATTTCGCTGGGAGAATACCGAGGATTTTTGCCATAATGTTCACTTCGCTGATATCTTCTCCTACATCCTTCAATTGGCTTACTAAATTTTGAACGATGATTACATATTGCAGCATTGTTGATGTTCATTCGACATTCGTGGAATCTTTAATGTAAAAGGAACTTACTTGAAGCCGTTGCTCGTAGATGCTCTTCATCTTCGTCCACATCTGATTTGCCATGACGCATGTGATTAGGCTTTGCAGTTGTCGTCTTTCGATTGCCGATGAAATTAGACTCATTGCTTTAGCATTATCCTTCACTCAAGCTTTCGTGGCTGCTAAATTGACTGCGTCTGGCCTGACCCGCGTGCCCTCGACGATATCGTCCAGGCCATGCGCCATTAATAGCTGTGTCATCTCAAATTTCCGTACCAGGAAATATTTCCCGTCGAATTTCGTGATGCCTCTTCCTAAAGCACTATCTTCACTCATGATGAGACTTTCACTGGACTCCTCCACTCCGACTTACTGAGGATGCACGCACTGACGCTTGTGTGAACTCGAATGACCGATTGCGGGCCTATTTGACACGTCTACACTTTCGCGTTCCTTTTTTTTTTGATTCTCACACCTTCTCTCTCGTTTCTCTAATCGTCGCAGATGTAATCTGGGTTCATAACCTGATAAGAGTTGATTTAATTAAATGAACTTTATTTGAAATGAAACAGAGAGACAAACAAGAATATAAAGTGAACGCGAGCTCAGCTACTAATCAACATTCGAACAGAAAGAGACGAGAGACAATAGTAGTAGCGCCGAGCCGCTCGTATATATATATATATATATATATATCTGAGTATAAGTAGTCTCGTGTCTCGCACGGGCGACCAATCAAATCCTCACACACGCACGAAACACGAATCCGAGAAGTGTTCGCCTAAGTCATCGAAACATGCAAAAACTGTCTTGTTCCAACAATATTGTAATAAAAAGCTGGGAAGTCCCAAAAAGAAATTCTTTGGAAATCGCAGTAAAAGAAATGATAAAGTTAGAGCTCCATATAGACGTTAAAATAGAAGAGGCATTCTGAACAAGAAGAGAAACAAACACGGAATAGTCATGGCAAAGCTCAAAAATAGAGAAAAGAAAAGATTAGTAATGATAAAGAAAAGTAACCTAAAAGGAAAAAATATAAGGGAAAAATATAATCATAGACAACAATTTGATTTAAAAAGAAAGAAAAATTCAAAGGGAAATTCGTCTAATCGCGGACGTGGAAAGAGCGAATGGAAGGAAAGTGGGTACAGGAGGTTACAAGTTAATGACAAGAGAAAGGTTTGAGAGACCTAAAAGGATCAAATTTTTGGAGCAGGCAGAGCTTCATGAGCTTAAAAGATGGACCGACGAAGCAGGGATTTGTGGGTTAGTGTGGCCGTTCTCGTTGACTCTGCGGCTGCAGAGCTAGCGGGAGAATGGGCTGCATATAGAAAAGATAAGAAAGAAGAGTCGAGCACTCTATTAAATAACAACAAAGAAACAAAAGAAAGGAAAAGAAAAGAAGAATTAGAATAGATTTTTGGAACGTAGCTAGATTAGATAATAAAGATATACATTTCTGGAAATATATAAAAAAATTCGATATAATTGGAATACTGAAAACCTGGATAGAGGAAAAGCGATGGAAAAGTTTAAAGGATTATCTGCCAGGAGAATTCAGATGGCGCTGCCAATTTGCCAGGAGGGAAAAGAACAGAGGAAGAGCCATGAAGTATTATCATCAGAGTAAGGAAGGAGATCGAGGAGGAAAAAGAGAAGAATGAAAAGATAAATTCAGAAAGCATACAGTTAAAAAGAGTAATATTAAGAAATTTGGAAGATTGTAACAAGTACACAATTGTAAAGATATATTGGGAACTATGAAAAATATCAAAGTATTGATACCGGAAGAAAACGAAGGGAATCTTGTGATAGGAGGAGATTTTAATGCAAGAATAGTAAAAGAAGAAACAATCATATGAGGAGACGACAGAGACGAAATAGAAAGAAAATTAAAAGACAAAATAGTAAATGTAGAGGATAAAAAATTTCTCAAAGAAATAGGAGAAAGAGGTTGGGATATATTGAATGGAAATATTGAAGGAGACGAAGATGGGGAAATAATGTATATAGGTGCAAGGAATTCATCAGTAATTGACTACGCCTTAGCAAATACAGTGACAAGAGAAAAAATCGATAGAATGATCGTCGATATGAGAATCAGATCATCTACCTGTATGTCTTTCTACATTTGTAAAGTGAAGACAAGTCGATGGAAAATTACTCTAGGAATTTAATTCACATACAGCAAAATTGGACAGAAGAAGGGATAAAAAACTTTAGAGAGAACTTAGAGTATATAGAATTTGAAAGAACAACGCTAGAAGAATCATGGAATGAATTAAAAGTAGCAGTAAAGCAAGTGACTGAAAAGAAAGAGATAATTATGAAGAGAGGTAAAATAGGAGAAAGGAAATGATGGAATAGAGAATGTTTGGAGATGAAAAGAGAATGCTTGGAGATGAAAAGAAATTTAAGGAAAGTACTCAGAAAAATAAGGAAAAATGAATGCAGTGTAGAAGAGTATAGATACAAAAGGCGGCAATGTCAGAAGTTCTGTAAGGAAAGCCAAGAGGAATATAAAAAGGAGAAAGAGGAAAAAATCAGAAATATCAGAATAGACGGAGGCTTGGAGATACATTAACATGAAAAGAAAGAAAAGGACAAACATATTAAAAAACGGAAGAAAAATGGAGAATGCACTTTATGACTTTGCTTCAAGGAACTGAAGAAAGGACAACAGCTGAAAATAAAATAGTCAGAGAATCAAGCAGAGAAGAGGAATTATACTATTGGAAATGGAAAGATAAATAAAGAGGTTAAAAAAGAAAAAGGCGGCAGGAGAAGATGAAATAAAAAATGAGGCATGGCTTTATTATTCAGGAAAAGCAAAACTTAAATTATTAGAAATTATTCAGAGGATGTGGAGAGGAGAGGGTTTTCTGAAAAGTTGGAGGAAAGGGATAATCTCTTTACATAAAAAGGGTGACAAGGATAAACCAGAAAATTACCGGAGAATTACTCTTTTCAATATTGCCTACAAAATTTAGGCTATGATAGAGGAAAAACTAAAGGAAGAAATAGAAAAGAAAAAGATTCTACCAAAAACCAAGCAGGATTCAGAAGAGGACGAGGAACGATGGATAACGTTTACATATTGAACTACGCGATAGAGAAAGAAATTAATAAGAAGAGAAATAAAGTATTTGTGTTTTTTGCAGATTTGAAAGCAGCATTTGACATAATTAATAGAAAGAAATTATAGTCAGTTATGAAGAAAGGAATTAATCAACATTTAGTAAATAGACTAGAAGAAATTTATGAAAAAACATCTAATACAGTTATAATAGATAGGAGTACAAACAAAGGAATTTTGAACTGAATCAGGGGTAAAACAAGAGTGCCCTCTAAGCCCTACATTATTTGTAATTTATATCGCGGATATTGAAGATGTCTTAAGAAAGAGACAAGCAGTTTAGTAATAGATAGAGAAAAAATATGGAGCTTAGCTTATGCAGATTATCTGGTATTAATAGCGAATAATGCGGATGAAATGAGAGAAATGCTAAGAAGTTTTGCTAAATTCTTAAAAAAAAGGAATCTAATTTTAAATGTAGAAAAATCAAAGATGTTGAGTTTTAAAAAGGGAGGAGGGAGGAAAAAAGAAATGGTTTTAGAATGGAATAGAGATAGAGGAAGTCGATCATTTTAAGTACTTAGGATGTGTGTTGCAAAGAAATAACAGCTCAGATAGGCATATAAAAGAAACAGTTAAAAAGACAATTAGTGCAATAAAGCAAGTGGGGAATAGGACAAAGAAAGTTTACAGGAGATTTTGGAAGAAGAATGTGGATGTTTAATCATTTGATAAAAAATATTTTAATGTATGGTGCAGAAGTATAGAGATCGAAAGAGTACGAGTTAATAGAAAGATGTCAGGATAAATATATAAAATGATCACTAGGACTAGATTGGAACATACCGGGATATATAATCAGAAAGGAAACGAAGACTCAGGCATTGAGGATTGAAACGAGAAAAAGAGCATTAAAATTTGAAGAAAAAATTAAGGTAAATTCATCTAATATAACCTTAAAAAGTGTTTAACTGAAATTGAGAAGAATAGGAAATCTAAATCTAGATGGATCGCAGAGAGGGAATTATATTTTCGCAGGAACGGTATGTCAGGATTAGCAGTAAAAAGGAGGAAGGAGGTCATTAGTTAATAGAAGTATAGAAATTCAAAAACAAGTACTGTATAGTAGAATACAGAGTTTTAGATACAGAGTTTTAGACACGGGAAAAGATAACGAGTTCCTCTCTACAAGGATTCCGGAATACTTAAATAAGTCGAGACAGAAGGATTTCCAGAAAATCGTTGCGAGATTTAGATGCGGAAACGAGGAACTTAGTAGTAACTTTTGATTAGGACAGGAGAAGACCCTGTGTAGGATATATCATAAGGAGACGGAGACATTAGAACATTTAGTAACGAATATATTAGGTGTACAAAAAAGTTCTGAGCTTTAGATTTCATACAACCGAAATAACAATTTAAATTTTATATATCTTCCCGCCCTTTTGCGGTTTTAAAGCGTTGACATTTGGCCTTCTAAAATGCCATACGGTTTGGCGTTTGATGCACATAACCTCAAAAATCAGTAGTGTTCACAATGGCAATAACAAAAGAGCAAATTCGATTTTCCATCCACTTCGCGTTTCGTCTGAAGAAAAATGCTGCTGAAGCCACTGCAATGATTTGTGCTGCATATAGAGAGAACGCTGTAAGTCATGTACTACATGTAAAAGATGGTATCAAAAATTTCGCCAAAGAGATTTCAGTCTTGAAGATGAACCGCGTGCTGGACGCCCTCAAAAGATTGAAACGGACGAATTGCAAGCACTGCTGGATAAACTCTGCGCAAACTGAAAAGGAGAACAGCTTGGCGTTACGCAGCAAATCATTTCCGTACATTTACATACGATGGGAAAGGTTCAGAAGGAAGGCAGATGGGTTCCGTATGAATTGTCCGAAGACAACAAAAATCGTCGGCGTGACACTGCACTCACTTTGCTTTCAAAGTTCCGGAAAAAAGATTTTCTGCACAAAATCATTACAGGCAATAAAAAGTGGATTCTTTATGATAACCCTAAACGTAGAAAATCATGGGTTGACCCTGGTCAACCTTCGACATCGACGCCAAAGCCCAATATCCACGCCAAGAAGGTTTTGCTCTGTATCTGGTGGGATTGGAAAGGTGTGTTGTATTAAGAGTTGTTACAACCGGGTAAAACAATCACGGCAGACCGCTACTAACAACAATTGACCAATTTGAGCGATGCATTAGGAGAAAAAAGGCCATTTACTGACCAAGGACGTCGTAAAGTGATCTTGCTTCATGACAATGCTCGACCACATGTTGCGAAAGCGACTCAGGACCATATCTTTGCGTTAGGCTGGGAACTTCTCCCGCACGCGGCGTATAGCCCAGACATGGCGCCTTCCGATTACTACCTATTCCGGTCACTGCAGCATCATTTGGCTGATACACATTTCGTGAGATTTGAAGAGATACGAAAATGCATTGATGACTTTATCGCTTCGAAGCCGGTGAGCTTCTATCGTCAAGGAATTCGCAAGCTACCCGAAAGATGGCAAAAAATCGTTAATGCAAACGGGGAATATTCGCTGATTAATATTTTTTTGTTTGTTTTTGAATAAAGATTGAATTTTACAAAAAAAAAGCTCAGAACTTTTTTGTACACCTAATAGAAGAAATAAGAAGCAGCGAAAGTGAAAGTGAAGATAATGATAAAACTAATGGTGGAGAAAAGAAAAGAAATCAACTGAATGAGGAAAGTTATTAAGATAAAAAAAGAAAATGAATAAAATTTTTCTCATTGATAGAAATAAATAAAGCAAGGACAAAGTCTTTCAATAGAAGCGAAATAAACTACAATTATATTGCTATATGTTATATTACATTAAAGAATTATATTATTGTCATGAATTGTAATGAATTCTCTGAGCTAGTATTATTGTATTGTTTTCTATGATATTGTACCCTCTTTCAAAGCCAAAAGACATAAAATAAATAAATATCTATATCTATCTCTCTCTTCTTTATTGACATAAATTTAACATATCTGTAATCTGCAACACTTTTAACATATCTGTAATCTGTATCCTTCTGTTATACCTAAGTATAATTCTCATAGTCTGATTTTGTAATTTCTGCAAATATTGTAGATTAGTCTTACCTATACTTATCAATATTGACGCTCAAATAATGGTGCAACAATCGATTTGTATACAATTTGTATACGAGGATAGTCTGAAAAGTTTTGAGCCTAACATAGAAACAAGTATTTTTTCGGTCAAATATAGTTTTATTTTTCATAATCTCCTTTTAAGTCGATACACTTTTCCCTTCGATACTCTAACCTCTTTAACCCCTTCAAATAGTAGTTGGCGTCTTGCTCCGCAAAATAGGTGTTTATGTGCATTACGTGCACAGGCGTTTATGCAATGACCTCCTCGTTCGATGAAAATCTCTGTCCTCCAAGCAAAACTTTAAGCTTAGGAAACAGGAAAAAGTCGCTGGGGGCCAGATTTGGTAAATACGGTGGGTGATCAACTAATTCGAAGTGCAATTTGTGAATTTTGGCCATGGCGACCGCCAAAGTATGAGCAGGTGCGTTGTCTTGATGGAACAGCACTTTCTTCTTCAAATGCGGCTGTTTTTTTTGCAATTTCTGCCTTCAGCTTATCAAGTAATGATGCGTAATACGCTCCCGTTATTGTTTTATCTTTTTCAAGATAGTCGATACACACAATTCCGTGACTATCCCAAAAAACAGTCGCCATTACCTTCCCAGCTGATGGAACCGTCTTCACTTTTTTCGGAGCAGGTTTACCCTTTGCAGTCCACTGTTTTGACTGTTCTTTTGTCTCTGGAGTGTAGTGGTGGATCCAAGTTTCATCTATAGTTATGAATCGACGCAAAAAATTTGACTCGTTTCGCTTGAATCGCTCCAACAAGGCCTTGGAAATGTTCATTCGAATTCGTTTTTGATCCAAAGTGAGCAAGCGCGGCACCCAACGCGCGGATAGCTTGCGCATATCCAATTCTTCAGTCAATATATGACAAACGCGTTCTTTTGATATGCCCATAGCCTCTGCTATCTCTCTAACCTTGATTCGATGGTCGTCCAGTACCATTTGGTGAACATTTTCGATGTTATCAGCGGTGGTCGCAGTTTTTGGCTCCTGAACGCTCATCAGCCAAGCTGATACGACCATGTTTAAATTCAGCTGCCCATCTTTTTACGGTGGCAAATAATGGGGCAGAGTCCCCGTAAACAGCGTCCAACTCGATTTTAATTTGCGCAGGCGTATTGCCTTTCAAATGTAAGAATTTAATCACGGCACGATATTCAATTTTTTCCATTTTTACAAAAACACTGATATCGACTGATACAAACGACTATCAAACAACAACTAAGCGTCCAAAATGGCTGAAATTTTCACAAAAGTCTTTCAAAGCATATACTATTGTAGTACTAGAATGGTTGGAAATTTTGACGAATAACGTCATCTTCATGTTAAGGCTCAAAACTTTTCAGACTACCCTCATACATCTCATATTTGCTGTCATATTTTTACCTACTCTTCGCAAAATATCTAGTTTAGCTCCCATTTTCTTACCGATATAATCTGTATGTGCCGCATAATTTAAATTCTTATTCTATTATTACCCCTAGATATTATCTCCTACTTTATCTCAGTCACTACTTTCAGCTCTTTATCCTGAAATTTTATCTTAAAATCACCTTCCGCATCTTTCCTCCTAATTCTTTATCAACATTACTTTAGTTTTGTTTACATTTAGTTATAACCTATTTTTTCTTAACCACTCATCCACTATTATCATTTGTTCGTTCAACATATCACTCTTGCCTCGAATGTCCAGTTGTGAATATTAATGCGTCATCCGCAAATAATCTTATTGAGCAATCATTATTTATTACTTGTGTGATATCGTTTATATATAACAAGAATAACAACAGTCCTAATACTGACCCTTGAGGGACACCTAAATCAACATTAATTGAATTTGACAGAATTTAATTAAATTTGACTTTCTGTGTTCTAGTTGCTAAGTAATTTTTAAACTATTCCAAAACAGAACCTTTTAACCTATATTTTTGTAATGTTTTTATTAGAATTTTCTTATCAACTATCTCAAATGCTCTTCTTAAATCTAAGAACATCACCCCTATCATCTTTCTTTCGCCTATCGTTTTTTTTTTCAATCTGTTAATACCTCTGCAAAGCCATTTCACATGAATGTTTACTTCTAAATTTCAATTGATATTCCTTGATAAGATCGTAGCTTTCTAACTACTCCACTGCCTCAACTATTATTTCTAATATTTTTTCATAGACTGGATAATTTGTTTATCGATCTAAATTCTTCAATTTTAATTTCCCCCCAATTTTAATTTCCCCGAATCTTTGGTATTGGAACAATTGCTTCCTTCCACTTCCTAGGAAATATATCTTTTTCTAATAATCTATTTAATATATAACATATCTTTTCACTAATTATCTCTACTACTAATTTCATTATCTCTACAGTTATCCCTTCCTCAGTTCTAAATTTATTAGCTAATTTTCTATATGCTTTAAGTACTCTGTATTTATTTTATTGAATTCTTCGAGAGCACTAACAAAATATTCGTTAGAAAATCATCTGTAGATATAAGATAGATAGCAACGGGGAACTCTGATCTCCCATTTTGCTCTTGTCTACGCATCTCGTATATTTGAAAATACACGACAGATGATACAGAAAAAAAAATTTAATCGGAGGCTTGAGCCATGCTTGATGCAATCTCTCCTGCGACGCACCAGGAGGATTATTTGTATATTTGCCAGTGGCATTGGCGTCACCGCTGCAGTTTGACTTGCATCCATCGAGTAAGAAACCAACATCATTTTAGAGTACCGGTCATGGGGATTCGACGGAATATACGTATATATATATATATATGTGTGTGTGTGTGTGTGTGTGTGTGTGTGTGTGTGTGTGTGTGTGTGTGTGTGTGTGTGTGTGTGTGTGTGTGTGTGTGTGTGTGTGTGTGTGTGTGTGTGTGTGTGTGTGTGTGTGTGACACACACATACGACAGAACACACACACACACACATATATATATATATATATATATATATATACAGAGTGATTCAGAACCGTTTATTCTTAAAGAAGTGTATTCCTGACTTTATTCTAAGACAATTTTTTCTTCACTAAAATTTTATCCGAAGCTTAGTTTTTAAATTATAAGCAGAAATAGCTTATCAATTACGGGCTGAGTATAGAAGGTAGGCAGGAACGGCACAACTCTCCAACGTGAGTGATTACGCGGGGCGCACGTTGCGATCAGCTGCTTTGCTACGAGACACAAACACACATGCACATTCGCGCTCGCATGCATGCATGCACACATACATGCACACACAAATGCATGCACACACTTACCTTGTAAAAATTCGATGTCTTCGTACCTTGTAAAAAACGGACAGATAATTTCACTCGCCGTGATAATAACTCTTTTCCATGCGACGAATCCACTCCGAATAAATCAAAGTTTTTCTTTCTTGAATTATATCAATACTCACGCATTCGATTGATTTATAAAAATCCAAATCTACGGTCCATCACTATTTACCGCTACCGATTAATTATTTGATGACTGAGAATTACTCGAATTAAACAGCACATTACAATTAGAGAAATTAGAAATTTTTTTTTTTTTATAAATTGTATCACATTATCAACACATTATCAATGTTTATTGACGTGCTCGATCGATAAAATAAGGCCTTTACGAATGAATCGATTCATCAATAATAATCACTATCAGTTAATCATTCGGCGAATGAGAATACTTGTTGAAAAAAAAAAACACATTATGCATAATCACAATAATCAATTATTTATAAACACATAACAATACTTTTACAAATTTATGCACGTGATCAATAAATCGAAAAATTCACGAATAATAAATTACAAAGTAATAAATTAATTATTTAATTATTACCAATTAATCGGCTGATTTTGAAATCATTTGATAAAGATGTGTTACATACACGATACTCGATGAGAAGTTTTGTTTGATAACAATAAGCAGTCCATAGCAATCTCAGATTCGCTTCTCGTGTGATATTCAGTGATGAATCGCTATTCACACGAGAAGGAATTTTACATACAACATAACTTGCTACAATCTATGGACTGCTTATTGTTGTCAAACAGAACTTCTCATCGAGTAACGTGTGTCGTGTAATGTATCTTTATCAAATGATTTCAAAACCAGCCGATTAATCAGTAATAATTAAATGTAATTTATTACTTTGTAATTTATTATTATTCGTGAATTGTTCGATTTATTGATCACGTAAATCCGTAAAAGTGTTGATATGTGTTCATAAATAATTGATTATTGTAATTATACGTAATGTGTTTTTTTTTCAAGTATTCTCATTCGCCGAATGATTAACTGATAGTGATTATTACTGATGAACCGATTCATTCGTAAAGGCCTTATTTTATCGATCGAGTCAGTAAATTTGATAATGTGTTGATAATGTGATACAATTTATAAGAAAAAAAAAATTTCTAATTTCTCTAATTGTATATAATGTGCTGTAATTCGAATAATTCTCAGTCATCAAATAATTAATCGGTAGCGGTTAATAGTGATGAACCGATAGATTTGGATTTTTATAAATCAATCGAGTGCGTGAGTATTGATATAATTCAAGAAAGACAAACTTTGATTTATTCGATGTGGATTCGTCGCATGGAAAAGAGTTGCTATCACAGCGAGTGAAATTATCTGTCCGTTTTTTGTAAGATACGAAGACATCGAATTTTTACAAGATAAGTATGTGCATGCATGTGCATGCGTGTGCGTGCATATATGTGTGCATGCATGCGTGCGAGCGCGAATGTGCATGTGTATTTGTGTCTAGTAGCAAAGCCGCTGATTGCAGCGTGTGCCCCACGTAATCACCCGCGACGGACGATGAGTTGCGCCGTCCCTGTCTACCTTCTATACTCAGCCCGTAATTGATAAACAATTTCTGCTTATAATTTAAAAACTAAGCTTCGGATAAAATTTTGGTAAAGGAAAAATTGTCTTAGAATAAAGTCAGGAATGCGCTCCTTTAAGGACAAACGGTATATATATATATATATATATATATACAGGTTGCCCCAAAACTCCCGCATTTGGAGTACACTATGTGATTCTCTATGCTAAAAAAAACAACTTTTTCCTTTAGCAAAATTGCGTGCGACGAGTAGTTTTTACAGTGGATCAGATTAAAAGTGACGAATGAGCGCGCGTATGTGCGTAGCGGTCAGGGCCGGCGCGCGTTCCACAGGCCGGTGCGCGTTCTTCAAGCCGGCGCGATCTGGTATCTAATCTTTGACGACTTTACATACTCTATTGTTTAAAATATGATAAAAGTTAATAAGATAAATATTGTTTTTATCTTTTATGTAACAATAAAAGAATTATCTGATTTCATAACATTATCTGGAAATAAATCTGGAAATAAAAATAAATGTAAATAATATGGTGTATAAACTGATCATTCTATTATTTTAATTACTGTGCAATTGCATATGATATAATTTTTTTAATTTCTCTGATACAAGATATTAGAAATAATTTTACACATTTACTGAAATATGTGAAAATATGTGAAAATTTTAAGATATCGGTGTACCGTTATTGAAATTATATGAGATTATGTAATTATTGTAATATTATAAAGATAAAAATTTTTGTATAATCTTTTGTTAATTTTTTCTGAGAAAATAAAGAGAGAACCAGCTCTCTCAAAATATCTTAAATTATAAATTTAAATATTCTATCTTTAAAAACTATTATAAAAAAAATCAATTTTTTTATTTTCGTGATTACGTACTCATGTAATTAATAAGTATTCAGTAATTAAATTCAGTATTTTTTTTTATATTCATATGCAATTGCGCATACGATAAAAAAATAATTAAAATAATGGAATGCTCAGTTCATACACCATATAATTTATATTTATTTTTATTTTCAGATAATGCCACGAAATCAGACATTTTTTTTTATTGAATCGTTACGTAAAGGATGAAAACAATATTTATTTTGTTAATTTGTATTATATTTTTGAAGTCATCAAAGATTAAGTACCAAGCCGTGCCGGCCTGAAAAACGCGCGCCGGCCCTGACCGCTACGCACATACGCTCATTCGTCATTTTTAATGATCCACTGTAAAAACTACTCGTCGCACGCAATTTTGCTAAAGGAAAAAATTGTTTCTTTTAGCATAAAGAATCACTGGAGTACTAATGTACTCCAAATGCGGGAGTTTTGGGACACCCTGTATATATATATATATATATATATACTCTATACACACACACGCACGCACGCACGCACGCACGCACGCACGCACGCACGCACGCACGCACGCACGCACGCACGCACGCACGCACGCACGCACGCACGCACGCACGCACGCACGCACGCACGCACGCACGCACGCACGCACGCACGCACGCACGCACGCACGCACGCACGCACGCACGCACGCACGCACGCACGCACGCACGCACGCACGCACGCACGCACGCACGCACGCACGCACGCACGCACGCACGCACGCACGCACGCACGCACGCACGCACGCACGCACGCACGCACGCACGCACGCACGCACGCACGCACGCACGCACGCACGCACGCACGCACACGCACGCACGCACGCACGCACGCACGCACGCACGCACGCACGCACGCACGCACGCACGCACGCACGCACGCACAGAGTGTCCCGTAGCATGTATAACATCATTCGTGAGAAGGTAGACGAGAGCATGATAAATGAAAATGTCTTAAAATAATAAGCAATCAGGAGCATAAAAGCTCCGGAAATATAAGTTAATAAACGTAATATAATTTGTAAAACGTATATAATTCGTCGGCGATAAAAACAGTTACATGGATAAAAAATTATAATTAAAAGTAAACAAACAAAGAATAGATTCGTTGATGGTAAAACAAAATTTCAGTATGACTGATAAACAAAATTCAAATTAAAAATAAAAATAAAAGTTCATAAAAGTTCAAATTAAAGACTAAAAACACAAACATCGTTTCGATCTTATATTAGGTCTTCTTCAGTGCGGTAATGCAGCGCGATAATAAGACATAAAGACAATTAACGGAATAATATATGTGCAGAAAATGTCAAGTACAAACGGCTAAGAACTTAAAACTAAAGGGCAACGGATGTTCGTGTTAAGCACTAACCGGCTGGTGCACGCGAATGTAGTGTCCAATATGTAATCTTATCATATCCACAGATGTTCTTATATTGCGTATTGTTGTGGTCTGAAATACGTGTAATCGTCTCGATTTTGATTGACACCAATCTCGCTCTTTTTTATTTCTCGGAGCATATTCCATGTTTAGACAGCGTGAACAATCCCCAATGGGTAATGCCAATGAGCGTGGAAATGTCATTAGTGAGAGACGCGATTCTTCCAGATTTGAAGAAAATGTATTGACTAAAATGTATTGCTTAACGTATTTAAAAAGATAAATTGTAGAAGATAGAATTGATCTTGAAAGAGTCTCGATATTTTTGAATTAGATAAAACAATGCAGATACCTTGGAGGCAGTCCACATGGTCAAATTGTAAAGAAAAATCGGCGCCATGGATGATTAATCTCACAAAAGAAATTTACGAATGTGTCGAACAAAATTATCGTCGCTGAAAAAGATCGAGATGTTCAATTAAGGAAGGGGAATTCTGTGGAAAGGAGGGAGTATGCTTGGAAGCTGGGGATAGGTTGAGGATGGGAAAGTAGCTATCGGGTAACAATCCGTGTCACTCTGTGAGCGGCGGCTACTAACCTTCCCTTCGTCGCGCGTGCTCCACCCATCGCCAAGCGCCGGATGGCCATTGTCATCACGCTGGGTCATCCTACGGTTCGAGTGAGCGAGCGCTTTCTCCCCGCGCTCTTATTTGTGCAACTTTAATATTTAATATTTAATAACTCGAAAATGATTGCGAATATCGCAAAATAATATAAGACATTTTCATTTATCTTGCTCCCGTCTCCCTTCTCATTGTTACACATGTTACGGGACATCCTGTATATATATATATATATATATATATATATATATATATGTATATTGTAATATATGTATACAGAGTATACGCCCCCAAAAAATGGCCAAGCGGTCATATACAGGTAGAGCAGACTAAACTGAATTGACAAGTCCTGTACTATTTTGCGATTTTCGCAATAGTTAACGAGTTATTAATTTATGAAAATAGTCAAATTGCAAACGTGCAATAAGAAACCACCCAGAGGCACGCATTCGCCGTTGTTAGGCACGCGTAGAGCACGCTAGATGTATGTAACGTATGTAGATGAAAGCCAATGTTGCTTGCAATCAACTCCTCAAAAATGACCGCTTGCCCATTTTTTAGAGACACCCTGTATATGTGTGTATTATTGAATTGTTGACATGTCGTTCTAAACGCGTTATTGTGACAAATATCACATACCTTTGCAGTCGAAAGGATAGATGCCTGTCTGGTAAGCAGAAGATCCAAGTTCGATTTCTGGCTGAGGTTATTTTTTGCAAAAATAATAAATTATGAATTTTTACGACTGGTTCGTGGTCGCACCCCGCCGCACATTCTTCTTTCTCTTTGGGCCTCTGATCCCCCGTTGCTATCTGTTTTATACTATCTACAAAATACCTATTAAATTCATTAGCCATTTCTTCCACATTATTTATTATTCTATTTCCATACTGTTTGTATTTCCTTATATTCCTTGTTATGCGAGCCGCCCTTTAATATTTCTTTTAGTAACATCTGTTTTGGATCTCTTTTATTTTTATCTAATCTTTTCTCTAAGTATTCCCTTTTTGCTTTCCCACAACTATCTACTGTTTTATTTTTCAGCTGTCTAAACAGATCCCAATTTTTACTATTTGTTGATCATACAAGCTGCCTTATGCGCGATATCTTTTTGAATAATGCGCGATATCTCTTTAAGCTGATATGTATCTTCCGAGAACTATTGCTTCCCATGCCACTTATTTTTTACAACAATCATCTTTCTCGCGCTACTGTATCAATACACTTTACAATTGAATCAATTATTGGACTAGTTAATTAATACTTTCTCCCTCAATAATATTAACGTTTATTTCAATTAATCTTTTAAACTTATCAATCATTCTTTTATAATCTCTAGATATAATACTTTTATTTTTTTTTTTAGTACTTCTCCTACTCCAGAATAATACTACCACTGAATGATTTGTTATCTTGAGTTCATGCCTTACTTCCACATCAAAGTCTACATTCGAGAAAACTAGATCAATTATCGTTTCGGATGTAATCCGTGTCGCTTCTCTAACTAATTGTTTTAATCGTACTGTATTCATTGTTTTTGTTAATTTATCTTGAATGTAACTATATATTTTCATATCTATGTTAAAATCGCTTATAACAACAACGCTATCACTCATTCAGTATACGCTATCAGTATTAACTTATTATTTGAATTCTCAAGATAATCTATAAAATTATCATTAGCATCACTAGCATCACTATCATTCGGTGAATGATAAACATAATTATGAAATTGTATCAATAATTTTAACTATTATTGTCCACCAATCTCTTTCACACAACTCTATCGACATTAATTCAAACTTAATTTCTCTTTTTATATGTAACAATACTCTGCCTATTCTCCTTGATTTCGAATCACCTCGCACGCAGACATAACCATTAATATGTAATTTATGATCCTCTATTTCTTGCGTTACATGCGTCTCTATAAATCCTGCTACGCAAGGTCTGAGTTTTTCTATCAATACATTTTCAATTTCATCTTTATGATTTAGAAATCCTTGAGCATTAAAACAAATTATATAATTTTTTATTTTACTACTGTTCATTTGTTGCTATAAATTACATAGAATTTCACTTCTCTGTTCTTCTAACTTTTTTTTATAACATGGACAATTGACATCATACGCAGAATGATCCAATTTTAAATTTCTAATTTTAAAGTTCCTTCTCTTCACAATCTTTTCCTTACAATTCACACATTTTTTTAGTTTCACTTCTACAATTCTTCGTCTCATGTTGTTCTCGCATATTTTTTTCTTTTTACAATCTTTCGTAAAATAATAATAACAACAACACTTAAAACATCTTAGAATCTCTATATAGTCCTGCACTTTACATATTTCCCATCCTATTTTCACTTTCCCTACTTCTACAACTGCTTCCGGCTCTCTGCATTCACTTCCGCTATTACAGTAGATCCTTTCAATTTGAAATTCGTTGACTTGTGCACTATTTTACCGTAGATAGAATCTTTTCTCAATCCATTTTGTTTTTCTATTTTAGCTCAAAAGTTCTGCTCATTATCACTGTCTTCTTCATTAACATTAAAAATTTTTATCTTTAATTTCTTCTTTTTTGGATCTTGAATAATATATTTCATTCCCAAATCCTTCGTAGCTTCATCCTTTAATTTTTCTGCTTGAGTTTTGTTTTCACATCCAATTATTATTGCTCCTCTAGTTACTTTCTTCATCTTTGTAATTCCCACTCCTAGTTTAAAAATATCAATCTCGTTTTTGATATCCTTCTTTGTTGCTTCGTTAGAAACATTCTCTTCCTTATTCTCTTCCTTTGATATAATAATGATTACCGATTTTTATTTCCAGTTTTAACTGCTTCACTATAGCTCTTTCTTTAAATATTTTCGGATTCAGTAGCTAGTTTTAGCACAATATTCTTTATCTCATTCTTCATCACACTATTTATCAGCGATTCTAATTCATATACCTTCCAATGCTGTTTCAATGCTATTTCTTGTCTTGTCTTGCTCTGTCCATTTCTTCTTCAATAACTTCGGCAACGACCCTTTTAATCAAGCTTTTCCCAGTCATTTCATTCTTAATTTTTTTTATCATTTTATATATATAATTTATCTTGCTATCCATTGGACTCTCTAATATATGATCACTTTCTGCATCCAACATTTTACGTTCCCTGCTACTGCTACCTGCTACAATATTTCCTTCTCCTGGAGTTTTCACTATAAATACTTCTATTTTTCCTTTACAAGGTACCAATTTATTTGACTGATCATATACTTTATGTTGCTTATGAAACAGCTGAGATGAAAGAATTTATCACACATTTATATATTTCAGTTCTCACATCTTTCCTGCATTGCTCACATATTATCGACCTTGATTTTAACTTCTAATGTCAATTTTAATTATTAACACTGCTCACTGCTAATTCTTGTCATGGACTGTCGTCATGTATAGGAATGTGCTGATTGCACTGTTATGGCGAACCAGCGCGCTCTTTAGCACACACCATATCTTTCAATTTATAACCAAGGAAATTGACTTTTCAATAGATAACATTTTCCCATGTATTCCTTCCTATATACAAGATAATTCCACTTTGATCTAATCAATATAACAGTTTATTCTCACTTAACTTTGCTACTTTCCGCGGAGCACGATTATTTATTTCAAGCGGCAATAGCTACAGCTAATATATTAAAGAAAATAATTCCTCGCGCGCTTGGCAACGATGATCGCCGAGCGGGAGTATCTTACCGCGCGCTTGCATTTGTCGGTGAACCGGACTAATATGATGATTTTTAATAATTAATAATTATTGCGAAAATTGCAAAATGATACAGAACTTTTCTACTCAGTTTTATTACATTTACCTGCACACGAGAGGTGATATGACCGGACACCCTGTATATACCTGTATACATAAAATATATAATGTAATATATATATATATATATATATATATATATATGTGTATTATATTATATATATATATATGTATTATATTATATATTATATTTTATATATATATATATATATATATATATATATATGTGTATTATATTATATATATATATATGTATTATATTATATATTATATTTTATATATATATATATATATATATATATATATATATATATATATATATATACATACATACAGGGTGTCCCAAAACTCCCGCATTTGGAGTACACTATGTGATTCTTTATGCTAAAAGAAACAACTTTTTCCTTTAGCAAAATTGCGTGCGACGAGTAGTTTTTACAGTGGATCAGATTAAAAATGACGAATGAGCGCGCGTATGTGCGTAGCGGTCAGAGCTGGCGCGCGTTCCTCAGGCCAACGCGGCCTGGTACTTAATCTTTGACGACTTCATGTACTGTATTATTTAAAAAATAATACAAGTTAACAAAATAAGTATTGTTTTCATCCTTTAACGTAACGATTCAATAAAAAAATTGTCTGATTTCGTAGCATTATCTCGAAATAAAAATAAATGTAAATTATATGGTGTATGAATTGAGCATTCTATTATTTTAATTATTTTTTTATTGTCGTTTTTATGCGCAATTGTATATGATAAAATATAAAAATAAAAAAATACTAAATTTAACGAATACTTATTAATTACGTGAGTACGTAAGGATTACATGAATACGCGCGCTCATTCGTCACTTTTAATCTGATCCACTGTAAAAACGTAACATCACGAAAAGTTAAAAAATTGATTTTTTCATAGTGTTTAAAGATAAAATATTTAAATTTATAATTTAAGATATTTTGAGAGAGCTGGTTCTCTCTTTATTTTCTCAGAAAAAATTAACAAAAGTTTTATACAAAAACATTTATTTTTATAATATTACAATAATTATGTAATCTCATAAAATTTTAATAACGGTTGTAATCTCATAAAATTTTAATAACGGTTGTGATGATTTTGAAACTTTTTCATATATTTCGTTACATTATTTCTAATATCTTGTATCAGAGAAGAAAAAAATGATAAAAGGTTAAAATTATTTAAATAAAAAAAGTATGAAAAATTATATTTGATAAAATAAATAATTTTGATAATTGTCTAGACAATGATCTAGACGTTATGTAAATTGTTTTAAAAATATGTCAAAAATATTATAAAAATATTTTAAATATTTTGAAATAACCGTATTTAAAGTATTATACATATTGCGTATATGTTCTGCAAAAAATTTTCCTTCATAAAAAACAATTTGATTAAATTATTTATAATTGTTATTTTTAATTGTTAAAAAGTTCAAAAATTCAACTTTTCGTATCAACTAAGCGTTACATATTCCGTTAAAAAAAAACATTGATTACACGGTTAAAACAATAAAATAGAAAACACAATTCGTAAGCATTTGTGATGTAGAGAGATATTCGTAATAATAATAATTGTAGTCCTGTAGTCCTGAAAAGGACTGATTAAAAATTTAAATTTATAAAAGATGTTTGAAGTGCAATCCTCCCTTTGTATGCAGGCATTGACTCTGTGAATAAAACTATCTTGCGTAAGCTGGAGCATTTCCAGTAATACTTCCTATTGCACAGTGAAGTTTTTCTTCTAATTTTTCTAATGTATTTATAAAATTTTGAAAAATAAATGTTTTTAAATAATCCCGTAAAAAAAAGTCGAGGAGGTTCAGATCAGAGGATCTTGCTGGCCATGCAACAAGTTCACCTCTACCAACCCAAGAATTTGGAAAGTGTATATTCAAATAATATCTAGTAGGTATACTAAGCCGGTTCTAACCCAGGAGCTCCGAGCAGGGTGCGGATGTACGGGGTACAACTTGGAGACGCGGGGTAAAGAGAGGGATAACTGGTAGGCACGGAGAAGAGGAAATGCTTTGTCGATGGTCCTTTGGAATGTACTTTTGAAGGGGAAGGGGGGATCTTTTTTTGTCTAGAAAGAGCTGCTAGAAAAGATATTTTTTGTAGAAATTGACGTAGGAAAAGAAAGGAAAAAAAAAGCGCCGATATTCCGGCTGCAATAAATGTACGTGTCGCAACGTGTTAATTTCGAACAATCTCGAAAAATCCGTTATTTAATAAAAATAATGTACCTAAACAAATTGCGATTCGGAAGATTTATAATGATGTCCCGATTTAGAAAAAATAGCATTGACGACTGTACGTGTCGCAGCATAGTAAGAGAAGCGCCAATAATCCGGCTGCTATAAATGTACATGTTGCAACGAGTTAATTTCGAACAATCTCGAAAAATCCATCATTCAATAAAAATAATGTATTAGTCGGTAAATGGACACTTCTTCTCTCTTAATTTTTTCCTAATAATAAATATTGAAACATGCTCGTTCCTGTTTGGTCAAGTCCAAGTTTTCACGTAAGAGCCAAATAAATTTTGGCAGTGACACGGAACGGAAATTATAAAAATGAATACATTACGATTTTTTATCGATGTTACACCGATAAATAATATTTCATCATAAATACTAAGTTTCTTTTTTATGTTGAAAAAAACTATTTCCGGATATCGATTGATATTATTTCAATTGTTACTTTCAAGTTATGCTGTCTTTAAAAAAAAAGAGTCATCAAATCTTTTCTATCGAATCTTCTTATCGGAGAAAAAAATTGGGGGTGAAAAAAACAGGAAAACTTGGGCTGCTATAAAAAATCAAAATTACGACTCGGAAAACCTATGACCATGCTTCGAGTTCGACAAAGGGATGAAATTATAGACGATATATATATATAGTAGATCCTTGAGCACACGGAATCACAGTAGATCTCGGAAGTCTCGAAACGAATATCGATTGCGATACTGTGTGTGAAAAAAATAGTTGACGGTACGAATATTGAATGTGATAAATATGAACGTGGAAGCATCGCGAATATAGTGGACATGTGGGGAGACGAAGAAGAAGAAATTGAGAATGTTGGAAATATTGATATTGACATTGATATTAAAGATGATGAGCACGCGTTATCTGATGACAGTGATTGCATAAATGATCAGAGTGAGAAACTAACGGATTATGCAGAGAAAATTGTTACGCGTTCGGAATTCCTTGTACTGAATAGTAATAGAAAACATTGTACAATACAATTTTACTTATTCGACGGGTGGTGCTCTAATTGTATGTGTCGAATGCATGATTCGTCTGACGAACACTGACATTGGAATAATGTATACCGTTAGGAAGCATGAGATAAATACTCTTGATGCGTTAAACGGTCGATTTTGCTCCAATTGCAATCAGTCCGTATATATAACAATGCCATGTGCCCAATTTGCACCGCATAAGAAAAATAGATATTGTGGATGAATCACGTGCAAGTGCAAGTGCTCCGTGGGACGTAATATAATATACAAAAAATGGAACACCTCGAGCGAGTGGAACGCGAGCTGCTGGAACAGTGCAGCCAGGTTGCTTTGATGTTTCGCATGGCTGCAACGATGTGACGAATGCATCGAGCAGCTCGAAGAAACTCAGTCGTGTTAAGTGTTCACACTCAGTGAATCGATTCACCGTTGGAAACAGACAATCTGTGATGGCGAGAATCGCGCGACTCGCGGATGCAAAAATTCAATTAGAAAAACGTTTTGTGTACTTTGGTGGTGAGTACGCGAGTATCAATAGAGATAATGGCTCTCTTGTTTGGCGTGAGATTGATACGGCGTTTGAAAATCGTATATTGACTGGCACGGTGATTAACGTGGACTATATCGAGCCGCGACGATTTTTTTAGAAGATGCCGGTGGTGTGCTCGAGTGAGACATTGTAGAAAGACACGGTAGTGTAAAAGTGACCACCACATTCAACGGTGAGTTTGTGACAGGCGATAAACGCGCCAATAAAAGTATAAACACTAAAAATAGTGAACTCTTTCGAGTGTCAAATGTGGATGAGTGGTACGAGCAGCACGTCATCGAACCTACATTGGCATCGCTCGAAGAGTTTCAAGAACGCGACAGTGGATGGGCGCTGTCACGTATATTAAATTTGACAATCAATGTTAATAAATATAATCCCATGCACGCGGGGTGTTACATCGAGTTACCGCGGGAAATTATGTTGAAGAAAGCGGTAATTAATGTGCAGTCAATGGACAATGCGTGTTTCGCATGGTCAGTGGTTGCGACCTTGCATCCGACCGAAAGGCATAAATCGGGAATCGTCGTATCCACATTATACAATGGTGTTGAATCTCCAAGACATTACGTTTCCGATGACATTGAATCAAATTAAAAAGTTCGAACATCTCAACAATTTCCATCAAGGAAGAAATCAACAATTTCCATCAAGGAAGAAATATTTCTCCGTCTACGGTATCAAGGGAAAGGAGATTCTTCCGATACATCTGACAACAAAGAAGATGAAGAAAGACGCAAATCTGTTATACGTGCAGGATCCGCGCAACGATAATGTGAGACACTTCGCGTATATCAAAAATTTGTCCCATCTCGTGAGCTCGCAACTAAGTAAAAAAGAACACAAGAAATACTTTTGTGATCCGTATGCACATTTTTTAACAAATTGTAAAATATTTTATAATTGTTAATTTAAATGTTAATGTTAATTTAAAAAAAAACTAAAAATATTAAAAAAATCATGTTTTTTGTTTGCAGACGTCTATATTATTTTAATTTATCGGAGAAATTGAAATCGCATACGGTGGATTGCCAACGAATAAACGATTGCGCCGTCCAATTGCCGAACGAGGACGACAAATGGCTCGAATTTAAGAACCACTGCAGCAAAGAACAACTTCCATTCATCGTCTACGCGGATCTAGAGTGCATACTGCGAAGAATGGAATCAGAGAGGGAAAACAGGTCGTACACATATCAACAGCAGCATGAGGTATTTAGCGTAGATACTATGTGCGATGCTCGTACGACGACGCGTTATCGGCGTATCAATTTCGTCGTGGCGAAGACTGCGTTGTGTGGTTTGTTCGGCAACTCGAAAACCTGGCGCATCGAGTAAAAATTTTGTTATCCGCGAATGTCCTTATAGAAATGTTATCGAGAGAATAGTGGGAGACATACCGTAGCGCGACGCGTTGTCACATTTGTGAAAAATCATTTGCGTGGGACGACTCGCGGGTACGCGATCATTGCCTTATCGATCATTATCGCGGACCCGCGAATTCGAATTGCAATTTAAACTATAAAAAATCATATTGCATTCCTGTAGTCTTTCACAATTTATCCGGTTATGACGCGCACTTTGTTATCACGGAAATAGTGGCGTACGAAGGCAGGATCGACGTGCTACCGATAACAAAGGAAAAATACATTTCATTCATTAAACATGTCAAAGATACCGCAGACAGATCAGATTCGCAAAATTGTGTACAATTACGGTTCATCGAGTCATACAAATTTTTGATACCAATCTCGATAAATTGACATCTTTTTTAAGTAGAGAGAAATTGAAAATTTTACTCCGAATTTCCACGTTATCGAACGAGGATTTTGATTTGTTAACGCGTAAAGATATCTTTCCCTACGAATACGTGGATCGCACGGACAAGCTGCAGGACACGCGCCTACCATCGCATGAATCATTTTATAGTTCGTTGATCAGTGACACTGTATCGGAGAACGATTATGCGCACATGAACGTCTGGCAGCGGTTCTCTATTGAAACCCTAGGAGAATATAGTGATCTGTATTTAAAAACCGATGTATTGTTATTGATCGAGTTTTTAAAAATTTCCGCAAAAATTGTATCAAAAGTTACAGTCGATCCTGCTCATTACTACACTATTATCAGGTTTCACGTGGGACGCCATGCTGAAACATACGCGTATAAAATTTGAGTTGCTCATCGACATCGATATGGTTATGTTTATCGAGCGCGGTATACGCGATGGCCTCAGTCAATGTTCCGGCAGATACGCGCAGGCCAATAACAAGTACATGCGTTTATACGACCCGTCGAAACCGTCGTATTTGATGTACTACGATGTGAACAATCTATACATCGGGATGGGCGATGTGTCAATCGCTGCCCTATCCCGAATTTCGATGGGTTGAAGACGTTGCGAACTTTGACGCGATCGCTCCGGATTCGCTTACAGGTTATATTCTCGAGAGCGATCTCGAGTATCCGCATCATTTGTATGACCGACACATTGACCTACCTTTCTGTCCGACGCGCGATAAACCCGGCATGCGGCAGGATAAACTTTTCGCGACGTTACATGACAAGAAACGGTACGTCATCCACTATCGCAATCTGCAGCAATGTACGCGCCACGGTCTTCGTATCGCAAAGATACACCGCGTATTACAATTTGCTCAATCCGCCTGGCTTCGCGATTACATCGAACTCAATACATACTTTAAAACGTTCGCGAAAAATGATTTTGAGAAAAATTTGTACAAATTAATAAACAACGCGGTATTCGGTAAAACGGAAAATGTTCGGAATCACGTAGATGTAAAATTGATAACAAAATGGACGGTATGATGCGGAAGTAATGATCGCGAAACCAAATTTCCATAGTCGCAGCGTCTTTGCGGAAAACTTAATCGCCGTCGAACTGCGTAAACTCGAGGTGAAATTCAACAAGCCGATTTATGTGGATATGTGTATACTCGATATATCGAAAATCTGCTTACGTACGAATTTCACCACGAGTATATGTCACCGCTGTATCGCGACAAATGTAAAATCATATACACCGACACAGACAGTCTTGTATATCACATCAAGTGCGACGATGAAACGCGATATCGCTAGATTCGATACAAGCGATTATCCGATGGACTAACCCGTATGGTATGCCTCTCGTGAATAAAAAAGTACCCGATGAAGGAAAATAACGGTGCGATTATGATGGAATTTGTCGGACTCAGAGCGAAAATGTATGCGGTGAGAGTTGATGGTAAAAAGGATACCAAAAAGGCGAAAGGTGTAAAGAGTAACGTCGTAGCGCGAACAATAACGTTCGATGATTACACGCGGTGCTTGAATGAAGAGATCGAAATGAAATTTCGTCGCCAGTCATGTATAAGGACCAAGTACATCAAGTATATACGATGTCCGAATCGAAAAGCTCTGAGTTCATACATCAACAAACGATACATCGTACCGGATTCGACGGAAATGGGGACATTGGCGGATACCTTTGTAATATACATGTATATATTTTTTTATATATAGTTTTATACATTATATATGTATATATGCACGTATTTTTTGTATTATAGTTTATACGTATGTATATATGTACATATGTATGTATATATGTATGTATGTATGTATATATGTATGTATGTATGTATGTATGTATGTATGTATGTATGTATGTATGTATGTATGTATGTATGTATGTATGTATGTATGTATGTATGTATGTATGTATGTATGTATGTATGTATGTATGTATGTATGTATGTATGTATGTATGTATGTATGTATGTACATATGTATGTATGTACGTATGTACTTCTTGTAGTTTATATGTACTTGTAGTTTATATGTACATATTTCCCGTAGTTTTATACATTTTATATATTATCTTAAGTTTCATCGTAGTTACCATCATGTATAGTTTTTTTACGAAGATGTAATGGAAGAAAAAATAAGACTTATTGTATATATTTTTTATATAAATATTTTTTTATTTGTTTTTACAATAAATGAATTTAAAATTTTTTGTACATTTATATAAATATTTTTATATTTGTTTACAATAAATGAATTAAATCACATTATTTTTGTGTATCCAAGAATTATGTGACCCATCGAATTTCAGTCACTTGACGTAAACTTTCCTTTCCTTCGCAGTACTTTCTCCACGAGATACACGTCCGGATGAGTCGCGCGATGCAACTCGTGCTCGTAGAACGCTCTAGCGACGAATTCTCCGCAATAGTCTTCGAGTAGATAGGGGTTACGGGATTAGTACGCTGTACTTTAGTGATCTTAAACATCTCGGTGGACCAATTTGGCGTGTAATCTTTTTCGAAAGCTGTCTTATATTTGCTCACGCATACCGAATCACCTATTTTAAATTTTGCCGGACTTGCGATCTTTATCGCGCTGTACACCGTGCCCAAGAGTTTTTTAGCGATCGCGGGAATTACGTTGTGGCGATTGATGATGAGGAGCGTTGTCCACGATGTGGTGAATTTGATGACGGAAAAAAGATGTTGGCTGCGGTGGGATTCGAACCTAGGTCCTCAGGTGTCTAAGACTTGGCGCGCTACCACTGCGCCATGCGGGCCATGGTGCTTTTCGTGGATGTTTTGCTAGGTATTAGTTGTATGAGCGGGGGACCGCCACAACGTCAATGGGTCGCATGCCAATAGTGCGATGTTTGTGCGCGTTGTAATCTGACACGAGATGGCAGCGTGTTGATCCACTTGTAAGTACCATTAAGTGTAAACATCTTCCACATGTCGTTTTTAAGTGTGCGATTGAATCATTCGACGATCGATGCCTTCAATATCGAATACATGGAATAATGATTAACGCTATGTTTTTTCAAGAGTTTCTTCACATCGGCGTTATAAAACTCCTTCCCCATATCCGTTTGTAAGTTTTTCGGGCATCTTCCGTTCTCTCGAATTATCTCGGCGATAGCGTTAGATGTTTCGCTTCCGCCCTTGCTCTTGAGCGGTACGGCCCAGGCATATTTGCTCAACGCATCGATGATGGTGAGTATGTAGTGATGACCTCTGTTGAAACTCGAATATGGGCGCATCTCAATGATATCAGCTTGTCACAAATCATCCCCGAATTATGATACGTCTTCGTGGAAAATTTCTTCTGACCGGAGCGTGCAATTCCTCGTCGTCTTATGGAGTTAACATTTTTTTCACGTCCATCGGATTTTGACGATCTCATGTTTCGACGATGTTTAATATTAATGTGTCCAAGATATATTAATTAAAGTTTTTTTCCTCATTGACGTCAATTGATTGGCTCGTTTCGTCGACACGCAATTTAATTTATATAATGTCGGCTTCGCGAAGTTCTTCGATGATCTCGTTGTCGTGAGCGTTGTGACCAGCTCGATGCGAAGCAATCGGAGTCGATCCACCAGTTCGTTGGGATCGTCCCAATACACGTAATCGATCTTGTTGTCATTTAACTTCATGGTGGATGATATATTACTCATGCCTGCACTCTTTTTACTGCTTCTTTTATATATGAACGGAGCGATGATGTTAATGTATCCCTTGTATCCCTTGTTACCCATGATGGGACGCTGTGACCACATCTATGAGCATTCGTTAACAGTATATTTTTATACGTTTGTCATCTTCGGTAAATATAGCCTCATCGGGAAATCTCTTGAAGATCAATTCGTATAATCCTGGTGTACCATTGTATCTCACATTGTCTATGATTATGGAGTCATTTTTGTCAAACTTTTTGTCACCGAGCATTGTACCACTCGAAATAGATACCGTACACATTATCGATCACTTTATCTATGTCGTCACCAAGAAGAAGACCCCCACGTATTTTTATCCCAATGGTCCTAGCTGATCATGAAGCGTCTCACGACTTCTATGCGTTTGCAGACTCTGTTTGATGGTTGTTTCGAGTGATGGTTTACTAACGTCTTTTGCTTCAAAAATATTTTCATTTCGCACGATTAGCGATATTTTCGGTAGTTCTTTCGATGGTTCTCGATGTAGAATCGAACGTGAATGAATCTGACGCGGTATTCAATTGTACGCTTTTTAGGTTACGGCGATAATTTCAACCATCCAACATCCGTCCAATACGAATCCCTGTTAGTAATAGTATCGTTATCGTCATCGTCATCATCGCTGTTTATTTTGTTCTTAATACTGATATCCTTTGCAACATTGGCTTCTTTTTTAATTGGATTGGATTTCCTCGACAATCTGTTTTAGAGATTCGACGATGGGTTTGAAGCGTCTCTCCAACGCTACATCTTCATCTATTTTACCAATTTTTAAAGCGCGATATTTTTTGCGAATCGAATCGCTCGTTTTTGCAATCTGTTTTGCTACTTTCTCGTGATCTTTGATGTTATTCATGTTGTCTAGCTGCTCACGTATCGACATCGACTAACCACATTATGGTACCGCGTGTTAAATTCTTTTCTGTACCGCCCGTTGACAAGCGGACTGTCTTTGTCTATCACTAGGAATCCGTACTCGCGCCGCCAACAATCGCGGCATAACGCACAGAATTCATACGACATGTCAGTATTCACATGATCGTTGTAAACATGTTTCAAGTTAGTACTATCTTGTTTAAATAGAATCAGCAGGTTCGCATTATCGTGTATCAGAGTTTAGGTATCTTCGCATATGTCTGACAGAGATAGAAACAGTCGACGTTCGAATGGTGACCCATCGAGAAATACTCTCTCATCACATCTTGCTTATCACATGCAATGTCGCCGAAGACGAAGATCGAATTGGGACGTGCCTCGCTCGGTGGAATGACGTCAGTGTTGTTGAAAAACATAAAATAGCCGATTTCGACCGATGCCAACAAAGTTTCGAGATATCGATATTTTGGTTGTTGCAACGACTTCGAATATACGTACACGTTCTCGAAATGTACACCGTGCGGACTCTCGAGCAAACTTATGAGAACGTTGGTTTTATCGCAATTTGATGGGCCGCAAATAATCGCGCGTATAATACTCAGTAGTATTTCACCATGCTTGCGCTTCGTCGCGATGTCCCCCATCATTTGCGCTTTCTCGTCGTAGTTCACGACGTGTATCGTCTGCGGGTGCCGCATGAATTTCATGTTCACACTGCATTATCTAGGCTTCAATTGAACGCCTATTTATAGGCACGCGAAACCGCGATTCGCTCAGTAGCAAAAATGTATCTCGCGCTATCGCATCTATTTAATATTTGGGATTTGCGCGCTGAACAGTTGCAATATACATCGAAGATTATTACGCATGTGTGGCGACTATATCGACCACGTTGTGGGACAAGCTTCCGGAACATATAAAGACGGATTTGGAAGTTCAAATCTATCGTCACTGCGTCGAGCATTATAACCAATGGTGGCAACGCACGCATATAAACGGTCCCGCACCGAAGATAAAGGACTGTAACATATGTCAGCAGCAACATCGAATAAAAGCTGCGTTGGAGATCTGCTCAATCGAGCGATAAACGCGCTTCCTTTCGAGTTACATATTCCCGGCTATCAGTTTTGCGGTCCGGGTACTCGGCTGAAAAAGCGATTAGCCAGAGGTGAAACGGGCATAAATTCACTGGACGCGGCGTGCCGTGAACACGACATTGCATATTTTCGGAGCAATGATATCACCGATAGACACGCGGCGGATAAGATACTCGCCCTAGGACGTGTCATTGCGAGAGATTCGAATCTGGGCGAAACAGCTGCCGCTACAGCCGTTTGGGCAGCGATGAAAGCCAAGACCAAGATCGGTATGGATATGAAAGCGAAGACAAGAAAAAAGCCAACAGAAAAAAAAACGAATACTTCCGACGGCGAAACGAGGCGGCATATTACCGATTCTGCCAATGTTGGGCGCGCTCGGCTCCATGATTGGCGGAGCGGCCAGCGTGGCGAAAGCGGTAAACGACAAGAAAGCCGTCATGCAGCGTCAGCTCGAGGAACTACAACGTCACAATCGCGCGATGGAAACGCGCGGACAGGGACTGTATCTCGCTCCGTATAAATACGGACAAGGACTATATCTCGCTCCGTACAAAGGCGGACGAAGTGTAACAGCGAAAAAAGAAAAAAAGAAAAAAAACGCCAAAGAGACAATAAAAATATATACCTACCGACCTACCAACGGGGTGTAACTACCAATGTACAATTGGACCAGCTGGCGAAGCGTATGCGCGTATCATACTTCAGAGACGTTTTCATGCATGACGCATTACCGATTAGTGGCGCGCATCGAAAAGAGAGCGGTATCGTAAATCTGGACGACACGATGGGTATTCTCATTGGGTAGCGTACGCAAAGAGAAACGATCATGTCATATATTTCGACAGTTTCGATAATCTTCGACTACCTAAGGAATTGGTACGATATTTCGGAGACAATGTTATGATAGAATAATACAATCGAACATCCTATCAGACATACGATCAGAGCGTCTGCGAACAGCTGTGTCTGTGGTTTCTCCAAACGGTCGACGTGCGTGAATTTATAAAGTCCGACAAAATGCCGTGACGTCTCAGTATTCGTTGATCATTTTTTCCAACATGTCGCTGATGTTTACGCTTAAGCGGAAAGAACAGCGTTCTCGCGGCAAACTACTTTCCAGCCAGATTTAAGTGACGATGACTACGAGCTTGATCTAATAATTTTGGAGACTTATCACATGATACCGAATATAAACATTTCGAACAACAAATTTTATTTTGACAAAGACGACGCAAAAATTACGATTCCCGAGGGGTCGTACGAACTGCAAGCCATAAATGAATTTTTGAAACGTGAGATTTTACGGAAACGTCCACGACGCGACACGTCCGATGGTAACGCCGGTGACACCGCACGCGACGATGACGAGATTGGGGAATACCCGATAGTGCTCCGCGCAAATTACAACACGATGAGGTGAAATCAAATGTGACTACAGAATAAACTTTAACAAGCCCAATAACATTGGATCGCTGCTTGATTTCTCGTCAAAGCGTATATTGCAACCGCGAAAGTTGCATAATATCGGACATGTCAATCAACATAATAAACATTATCCGTGTAGAATGCAACGTGACCGCGGACGCGTACAGCAACGACAAAAATGTGCACACGATATGAATTTTCGCCGAGCGTGCCGCCAGGATATAAGATATCGGCCAATGCAAATCATTTACTTTCCAGTCATCGTACGGAGCATTACAGAGCTAACGATACGCATTGTTGACCAGAACGGACGATTGCTCGATTTCAGAGGAGAAGAAATCACTGTCAGATTGCACGTACGACGACAACGATAACGCGAGCGCGACATTTGGGATGCTCGTGTTGAACGAAGCGAAGCACGCGCAGAGAGATAACGCATCTTTTATAAAGAAAACACCGATCGACAATACTCGCTCATCCGGCTGCATCAAGAAGAGGAAGAAACTCAACGCGTCGAACGTTAAATTTTTACAAGCTTTAGGATTCGCGGTGCGCAACTTGTGAGATGACATTCTAAACATCGAAGATGAGCCAATCTACGACAATCGCATCGTCAAGATTGAGACTCATACATACAACCCGTTCGCCAATACAACGTTCGGATACAGATGAGATAAGAATACCCATACAGTAACAGGATCTATATACATTGCCGTACGAAAGCTTTCTACATGTCGAAGAACAAAGTTGTCGAAGGATCTGATGTGATGTTGGGAAATAATTTTGTCGCGTTCATATTCGATGAGATTCGATACGAGCTCGATGGTGTGGAGATTGATCATAACAGAAACGTGGGCATAATTAGCACACTCAAATACTACGTAACGACGTCATCCGAGAGAAGCGTGATTCTGAGGAATGCTGGCTAGGAGGCGCGTACTAATGCGGATGAATATTTTAACTTTTGCGTACCTCTTTACGCACTGTTGGGATTCTTCGAGGATTACAGACGCGTAGTAATCAATGCTCGTCACGAGTTGATCTTAATACGATCGCGTAACGACAACAATTGCCTTATGGGAAATTCGGCGTTGGATCCCGTGATCGACTTATTCAAGATACAATGACGAATGCCGCACGTGTTATTGAACGAGATAATATAACTATCGATGCTGCGCACTTTGGAGAGCGGACGATACTTGAGCATGGCTTTTCGCTCGTAGGATCTGTATGAGTTTTTGCTGTTATAGCGTACAACCAAGCATTCGTGGGTCATCAAGACTGCTACTCAGGTCGAGAAGCCGCGATATGTCATCTTCGCTTTGCAAATAGGTCGAAAGAACGTTATGGCCGAAGACACGAGTCGATTCGACGACTGTAACTTGACCAACGTGAAACTCTATCTGAACTCAGAATGTTATCCGTACGACAATATGAATCTGGATTTCGACAAAAATAGATGATCTGTTGTACGAAACATACGCGCGTTTCTGCAAGGGCTACTACGGATACGAATATCTCGAGCCAAGTCTTACCCTCACGTCTTTTCTACGTAACGGTCCATTCGTAATCATCGATTGTTCTCGAAACGAATCGGTCAAGAGTGCAACCGTGGACGTGAGATTGGAATTTGAGAAATTTAAGGAGAACGTATTGATGAATATCACCGCGTACTGTCTCATTATACACGATCGCGTGGTTCAATACAATCCGTTGACCAATGTTGTACACAAGATTACCTAAGAGCATTGCTGGTATAGAGATAGAGAGATAATAAAATCTACGATACATCGAAATCGACCGCAGTCTTCTTCTCGACAACAGTCATGTTTGTGCCAACGTTCGTAGATCTGCAAGGTTTCCTCGTTGAAGGACAGTTTGTCGTAAAAGAGTTTTCTGCTCTCAAAGAACGGACCGTTCTCTCTCATTACATTTTCGCAAGCCTTAAACCGTAGCATTTTCTGGTAAATGCCGACAAGTCTCGCGCACGCTGGGTGATACGTCATCACCATAGACTGCGATGGAACGACGGAACAATTCCGTATAACGAAGCTAAGAGTTTGATTACGAAAGCTGTGTATGGTACGAAAGAAGATGATGACGACGATGACGATGCTGTCATATATATCAAGGGACACGAAAAACGAAAATGGTTGCGGAACTTGCTTCTGGATGAGCGAGAGCGCGTATACATCGAGACTCTGGATGCGGATTACGAAGACATAGATTCTTTGAATAATTTAGATGCTGATAATTCTATATGATGTGAATATTATTATACTAATTGCGCGTTATAAAATGTATTTAAATTGTTTAATTGGTGGGCACATAATCTAACATATATATATAATGTTTTCTTTTATTCTTTTTCCCCGCTATTACGTTGATGATTACTTAATATTCCAATAATCCTATACATTTTTTCAATATAACGTTCAATTGACTCATTGATGACAAAGAAATTGCGTTATGATTTAAGCGTGAAACTTTTTATTCACATATTTTTTAAATGGCACTTTACATATTTTTTTTATAGCTGATTAGGTTTTTTTCTTGAAATAAAAATTTTACAATTAATTGATAATGACGCAATTCTTTGTTTTCTTTCTGTTTATGGTCATTATAACAGTAAACTCGTTTTCGATATGCTATCTGCAATTGTACGATCTTTTGTCTTTTTCTTGGCCACTATAACACACCTGTTCACGAAATACCATAATAGAGTATTGCCATTCAGCGAGGTCATTGGATTTTTTGTCCACTTCATCTTTCAAAAGAGGGGGGGATTAACGTTCTGCCATGTCAAAATTTACGTGGGTGCGATCAGTCCTTTGTCATTTGTTTGTACGAACAATCCACACACAATGTACTCCAAAGGAAGCAGCGCACTGTACGATGGTGAAACGAAGAAGGAACATAACGCGTAAGTTCGACATTTTCTTTTTTTCTTTTTGCAACATTACCCAATATTATGTACTTAATTTCTGTTACACAGCATTTCGGTAGAGCCTCGCGCAGTGCGCTTACTGAGCAGATTACAATCTGACGACTACGGGCTTCAAGTTTCTGGAAATTGGAATCAATGTTTACCGAGTTACGTGGAGATCGCCCTATGAGATTATCGAAGACAGGAGCTGATACTGTCTCTCGAAACATAAAAAGGACTCCATGTGCAGCAATGGAATATCTACAAATTGCTACAAAACAATTATAAAGACAATTTTATAAGCGTCGGACCGTTAACGGTCCGAGTTTGCATGATGAACAATGTTACACTCGTACGTCTTGAATCTTCAAACGTACGCATTATGATGGTCGAATCGACGCTACGCCGTATGTTTAATCTCGCCGAATGTAATGATGTTCAATCAACTAGACAGACTCGTCGATACGATCGATGAAAAGTACGCGATTCTCCAACATTACGTTATAACAAATCCCGAGGAGGTACCATACGTGATACGCGATAGCGATATCTTCGATAGGCATCAACTCGTCGATTGCGAACTGTTAGCTTTAGTTTTTAGTATGTATGAAAAAAAGACGATGTAACAAAAATGTGAATAAAAACGTTTTCGCTTAAAAATAAATAAATAAATAAAATTGATTTCAATCAAAACAAACTCCCATCTTAAAATCCCATTTTAAAATAAAATAATATTCCGGTTATGATAGAATATTATTTATTGATATAACATCAATAAAAAAGGATAATATCTCTTTCTTACTGAATTCATTTCATTTTCTATAGTTCATTTTTTATAATTTCCTATTTCTACGTCACCGCCAAAATTTATTGCTTCCTACGTGAGAACTTGGACTTGGCCAAATAAAAATGAGCACGTTTCAATATTTATTAAAAAAAAAAAAACAAGAAAAAAATTAAGAGAGGAGAAGTGTCCATTTACCGACTAATACATTATTTTCATTGAATAACGGATTTTTCGAGATTGTTCGAAATTAACATGTTTCGACACGTACATTTGTTTATTAACACGTTGCGACACGTACATTTATTGCAGCCGAAATATCGGCGCTTTTTTTTTCTTTTTTTTTCCTACGTCAATTTCTACAAAAAGTATCTTTTCTAGCAACTCTTCCTAGACAAAAAAAGACCCCTTCCTTCCCCCTCAAAAGTACATTCCAAAGGACCATCGACAAAGCATTCCCCCTTCCCCGTGCCTACAAGTTACCCCCTCTCCTTTACGTCCGCGTCACCGAGTTATCCCGCACACCCACACTCCGCTCGGAGCTCCTGGATTAGAACCGGCCTAGTATATCTACTATGTCTAACACGCTTACTGTTATGAGGAGGTGCTCCGTCATGTTGAAACCACATAATTCGATGTATATTTAATCAAATCTTCCAAAATAAAAAATAATTAATAAACAAATTAAACGAAAAAAAAAATTAACAAAAAATTAAAATTAACGAAAAATTTAACAAAGTCTAAATAATTCGTTAAATTCAGTATTTTTTTACTGTTATATGCAATTGCGGAGTAATTAAAATAATAGAATACTCAGTTCATACACCATATTATTTACATTTATTTTTATTTCGAGATGATACTACGAAATCAGACAATTTTTTTATTAAATCGTTAAAGAATGAAAACAATACTTATTTTGTTAACTTTTATTATATAATTTTAAACAATATAGTACGTAAAATCATCAAAGATTAGGTACCAAGCCGCGCCGGCCTGAGAAACGCGCGTCGGTCCTGATTGCTACGCACATACGTGCGTCATTCACTTTTAATCTGATTCACTGTAAAAACTACTCGTCGCATGTAATTTTGCTAAAGGAAAAAGTTGTTTCTTTTAACATAAAGAATCATGTAGTGTACTCCAAATGTGGGAATTTTGGGACACGTATATATAATATACACAATATACACAATATAATATACACAATATACACATAATATACACATAATATACACATAATATACACAATAAATATGTATAACACATTTGACATTTTTTAATACAAAAATACAAATAAAAGCATACAATGAACAATAAAATAAAAAAATAAAATTGATAACAAATGAACATTAATTGCAAATGTTTGCCGATTCACAACAAAGCGTGCCTAGCATTCGACGTGCGTTCTCAAGAATATTATGAATAATTACAAGGATATGTATACTGCTCAAGAGTATAAATAAGAAGAGAGGATGTGCGTCACGGCGGGGCCCGACCACGAACTAGTCGTGAAAACTCGTAATTATTTTGCGAAAAAATACCACCTCAGCCAGGAATCGAATCTGGATCTCCGGACAGGCATCTTATCCCTTCGACTACCGAGGCATGTGATGATATTTATCGCAAATAACGTATTTAGAACAACACGTTAACAATATAATGATACATATATATATATATACGTATATTACAATATATATATATATATATATATATATATATATATATGTATATATATATACGTATATTACAATATACATATATACATGTATCTCTCGAATCCCCACGACCGGTACTCCAGAGAGATGATGGTTCTATTTTCTCGATGGACGCAGGTCGGACTGCAGCAGCGACATCCTCCAACGCCATTGGCAAATAATCTTCCTGGAGCATGACAGGAGAGATTGCATCAAGCATGGCGATATGTTAATTACATACGGAATGACTGGTGAAAACCAGTCCTGTCGCCATTTAATTTTATGCGGAACGGTTCCCTGAGCGTGAACGACATCCCGAATATAACGTAATTTTGGGAGGATCCGACGCGTCAGAGAATCAGGATTTCTTTTGCCAAATCAACGAGATAGTGGTGTATTGCAACATCGCATAATAGACGAAAGAAGAAAGAATCTTAGAAGCATTCGAGGAGATCCTGGGAACAGCGTGCGTCGTGTCGCTCATACGCTAGGACTTTCCCGGAGCGACGTGCATCCTGTTTTATGCCAAAATGGATTGCGCCCATTTCATTATCAGCGAGTGCAGCAATGCTTATTGCGAGAGATGAAGAGCAGCGTATCTATTATTGTGAAGGTATTTTTATTATCTTTATTTAATATTTGTGCCGCGCTTAACACGTATTAATTATGAACGAAATACACAGAATTCCTCGTGCAGTGTCAGCGGAATGCTCTTTTCCCCGACCGCATCCTGTGGACGGACGAAGCGATCTTCACACCGAACGGCGTGTTTAACTCCCATAATTTTTTATTATGGGAGGACGAAAATCCGCCGTTTGTTGAAAAAAGCATTTTCAATATCGCTGGATGATAAATGTATGGGCAGGAATAAAAGTGATTCGAATTGTAAGTAGTAAGTTTACGATTTAAAAATTTCTCTCTTTATCTTTCTCGCAGTTTTTTAAATTATACTCTTTCGATGATTTTCAGATCCGTTTTATTTTTCTCCCGCCACGATTAAATGGGGAAACATACGCACGCTTTTTGGAAACTGAGTTACCCGGTCTTCTCAAAGATGTTCCCCTTCACGAACGGGAAGAACTCATTTTCCAACACGACTCCTGCGCATTTTTCGCGTGAGATACATGCGATTTTAAACGCGTTATATCCGAACAGATGGATGGGTCGAGATGGCTCAATCATTTGGCCGGCGTGGTCGTCGAATCTTAACGTGCTTGATTATTTCGTTTGAGGTTACATCAAAGATTTAATTAAGCACAGGCGTGAAACTGAAGTACGAGAAGAAATTTTTGCAGCTTTCAATACCATCACGCCGGAAATGGCATACCGCACAACGCGCAATATTATTCAAAGAGCCGAGCTCTGTCTACGAAGGAGGCACTTGGAACAGTATAATAGTCTTATATTTTAATGCAAAGTGGATGCAAACCTCGGGATACCACTTAAAAAAAATGCGCCATGCTATCTACTGTAAGGTGGTGTGGAAATGATAGCAATCATTTTCTTGCCACAAAAAGAAAAACGAATTATTTATTTTTTACTCGCAATCTTGTATTGCTATTCACGCCGATTGCTATTCTCGTCGTACGTACACGCAAAAAAATATCATTCTACTGTTAAGAAAAAACTAATTAGTCAATTTTAGTTTTCTTCTTTTAAGTAACAGTTTTATTTACAAAGAATATCTTCTTGATAATACACTCATAATACATTCAGCATTTTAGAATGTACTCATCACTGTACTTAAAATAAACATTTTCTTAACATTTTTCTGTAGGTACACACACATATAAATTACTTGAATTAAGTAAATATTACTTATTTCAAATATCTCATAAATTCATATATCCACAAAGTATATCTATCATAAATTCATCACAAGCATTAAATTTATTCAAAATATATTCTGAATCGTAGTTATTTAATTAACTATATAAAATAAAAATAAAAATTCGATTTGTTTATTATTTTAACTTTTTTTCGATAAAATTCTATAATGTTCTTTGAATGATTATAAATTCTTTTTTTAAGTATAATGACTTTTCTTAAAATTTGTGACGAGTATATTTTAAGACTATTATCAAGAAAATATTCTCTGTTAACGCTGTTAGTTATGAGTACTAAAAAAAAAAAAAGTAAATTGATTAATCGCTTTTTTAATCAGTAGAATTATATTTTTCTGTGTATATGTATATGTATATATGTCCCGCATATATGTACGTACATACGTACGCACAAAAAATTTTTAAGCCATGAGATTTCATTAACTTGTTAAAG